>JAAXYW010002792.1:0-13831 GCA_036851895.1 Orthonychiurus folsomi | reverse complement strand
CGTAATTTTACCTGAAAATCATGAATAACTCTATATAACTGCTAGTATTCTGTGTCTGTATGGCAATCTCAAATGTGAGACAGAGATCGGATGAATAAATGACGATTGTTCCCCCCTCATTTTTAAAGTTTAGTCGAAGCATTAACAGTAAGTTAGATCTAGAATGCATAGCCGCTCATCTTTCACTTAATTTTCTTCGATTTACTTTTTCTACTTTATAAAAATGAATGCGATACTGTAAACATTAATATGGTCCACCTACTACCACTACTTTGATCGCAATAAAGACACTGCCTATCTAAATGTTTACGGCAAAGGAATTGCAACTAGCGACGACTTGTTTTCTTGGAGTCTTGCAATTTACTCTAATCCTGGGGAATGTGAAAGATTTGTGGTTTCGGGATTCCATCCTCGTAGACTAGAGGAATCATCATCGACCTGGCCTGGCATTGCGTTAATGTACGCATGCATGTATTCATTTGAAACGCAAACATAAATTTTAACCAAATAACTGGGATAGAAAAATGTAAATTCGAATGGAATGGACGCGCGACGACGAAGCCTGCCTGCCATGCCAGCGTGTTCCAAGTTCCAGCTTTGAAAACACACACATTCCGTCCGCCAAGCCAGGCACCCAAACAAGCAGTATTTGTCCTAATAATTTTAGTCTAGTTAAAAAAGCTGATCAGTAGTATCAGCTAGAGCTAATATGCTCTTTGACTATGTGTTGTCGGAGTTAGGCTTTTCAAAAGAACAAATAATTACACTAAAAGTTTGTGTTGCGTTTATTTTAGTGAAGGTAGTTCATATTTTAACTGCAAATCTCGGCAACAACCCACGGAATGCTGAATGGAGTCTAGTACCAACAAGAATCCCTACAATGTGAGTAAAATTTATACGTTTTAATTTTCTATAATAATTTCAACGTTCAGCATTTTAGAAATAACGCCTAATGAATGCTAGAATTTTATTAAATTTCCACTGTTATTGTTATTGTAGTCAAAACTCAGACTCTGAATCAGCTTCCAAGAGAATGCCTTCACTCAGAAACATGGATTTAGAAATTGACAAATGTTGCTTCAACGGACGATTACAATTCCATCTCCAAGAATCCTATCGGCAACTCCTGGAACAAACAACGAGAATCCGTGAACTCCAACTTGAAATTGATGAGCTACGCCGAGAAAGGGATATACTGTTGGCTGAACGCGAAGCACTTATTTTGGAAAATCGACGATTAGAAGCGGAATTGAATTCGCTTCGCCAACAACTACATCATCTTGAGACCCGCTCCCTCGTCTGCCCTTCTGAAGCTTTAAACCAAAGTCCGCTATCAGCACTAATCCATCGTGACAATAAACTCCGAATAATATTATGTGAAGATTCTATCCGCTTTCAAAAGAAAGATGGAGAATTCTTGGGCTTTGAGTACGACTTACTGGGGTACGAGGATGAGGAAGACTCGGATGTTTCCGACTCTGAGGTAAAATGATCATTTCTTTGTCGTATGAATTACACATCCTTTTAACATGAAGATTTCAATTTACAGAGCTGTTACCATTATTCTTTACAGGAGGACTGAGGAATGCTCACTGCACCCTCAAATTGTGTTGTCAACTGTCAGATAATTTTGTTGACTGAACTCGCGTTGATGAATACCTTCAAAAAGCTTTGTTTTTCTTTTATTAAATGCTAAATAAGTTATTTGGAATGTTGGATACTCTGGTCTCCAATTTAATGGCAATTTCGGAACAGGTTGTAATGTAGTATACTCTCAAATTATTTAATCTTGATATTTTTTTTGAATGTTGATTATGTGCCAAGTTAACCACGCTTGAATATTCAGCACATTCATCTTCTTTAAGAGCAAGTTGTTTAGCTCACTAATAATTTTGTATAAATCGGCAGTTAGTTGGACTGCCTGAGTTGCTGACTGAGAACAATAAAAATGTTAACTAAGAAGGGAAGGTTTCTATTGCTCGTAAGTTTTTCTATCTTCAAACCAAGCTAAATATTAAAGTTTACTTCAATATTCTACTAAGAATTTTATTCGTTAGTAGTACGGACTAAACAAATAGGGTTACGGGTTACGTGCTTTGATTACGGATTACAACAATTCCGTGTAATATTTCAATCAGATAAACATGTAATCCCAGTAATCCGTAATTCACTGATTTGCAAGAACCAATTCATTTTAATCACAACAAAGAGGAAAGCGCGCAGGTAAGAATTCCCCCAATACAACGCACCCTGTTACAATCCACATTTCAATGACATGACTTGGCGCAAAATTCATACACCCGACAGATTTCAGTTTGCGAGTTGGAGTTATTTTCTTTTGAGATATTAAAGGCACACCTCTAACTAACTACAGTTTCTCAATGTACATAATTACGAATATTCAAGCATAATAATAATTGTCATCAATCACAAGGGTTAGAATGGCAAGCGCAGTGTATCCTGGAAGTTTGATTTTGGCGAATGCTCAAAGCCCAATTCCAGTCAAGCAAAATGAAAGTAATAAACAGAAGCGTACGAAAACCCCAGTTCTTTTATTTTGGCCAGTTCCTGCAACCCCAATTCAGGTCACCCGGAAACCACGTCCGAAACGTTCTCTTGAGAAATCTGCAGACGTAAGTACGGAATCTGCAGGTTCCAGTAAATCGGCGAATTCAGCGACGAGCACCCCAACTGCCAAAGCACAAGGTAGGGTTTTGTCTTTGTGAAACGCTGTTATTTGTGTTCAACGTTTTAAAATATAAATTTTTATATGATTGGACAGGTCAAACCCGCCCAACGCTCCCACCATTGGATTTACCCTCGTTTCAGATATTGTGCAACTTATTACGAGCTCACATTCATGATGACCAACAGCGGCTAAGTGATGAGGCTATCGAAGCCTTTTTTATTGTTGGGTTCAGGGCAATAACTAAAAATGCGTATCTGATACCTATAAAACCTGGAACCAAACCTTTGCCTGTTCCACCACCTCCAGCAGAGTTGGCTCCTGGTCAAAGTTGTCCGGTTTGCTCTGATACCGGATGCTCCTGTCCTCAAATCATAGAACTTTTCAAGGAAGTTAACGGGTAATGCAGCAGAAAATTTATATTTGAAGCTTAGCCTTTACGTTGTGCTTTATAAAATTTATAAAACATCTAATGTTTCGGTGCGTATATTTCAGATTAATTGTTGAGAAAAACCTTGTGAATACACTGACAGCTACAAGAATGTATAAAATCATTAGAAGCCAAATGACGCTACGAGTGGAGCAAACCTGCTTAGTAAGCTTCGACGCTTCACATTTGGAAACTCTGTTCAAGGTTTGAAAATTAATTGTGAAAAGTGAAATTTGAAACCGCCCTGAAATCCTAGTTAATTTTAATTTGTTTGATGTAGTGGTTGGACTCATTGATGCCATGGATTGATTGCATTTACCCGATCAAAAAAGCTGCAACGGGTCTCTCTAGGGCGGATGAACTACAATTAAGACAATTATTGCACGAAGTATATGGAAATTTAATTGTGAATGTACTGTTTTCGATTATAATCGGTAAGTTCCCACTCCCAGATATCATATTTTAAGTTTCTTGCTCTTAACAACTCACTTTTTTTAGAATATCCCGAATCGAAGCCAATTTTAGACGATTTGAGATTATGCATGAGAGTTGTGAATCTAAGACAAATCCTGGTTAACAAACTCAGATCTGAGCTGGATAGAAGGCTTCTAAATCCTGGCGTCAATACAACTGATGTTCTCGAAGCTTACGTTTCAGCTGTGAAAGCACTTAAATATGTTGACCCAACTGGAATTCTAGTTCAACTTGTGACACCCCCAGTCCGGTAAGTTTTCATTAAATGTAATTCGTTCATTGAATTAAACTGCAAAATATAATGGAAAAATATATTTCAGAACATATCTGAAGAATCGTGATGAAACAGTGCGAGTGATTCTTGTAAGTCTAACCGAAGAATCCGGAGATTTATCCGACGAGTTAGTAAGAAATCCTACTTGTGCCGATAAGAAAACAAAAATAGATGCAAGCAATTGGCGTGATTGGGAACCAGGTAAGTAAAAGGACAACAGGTGCAATGTTTGTATTTTACTATATCTTCAATGCCTCCGAAGATCCTATTGATGTCCCGAAGGATAAACAAAATCTTCGAAAGTCAGATCTGATTCAAGCCCTTATTTCGATTTACGGGTCGAAGACACTTTTCATTGATGAATATCGGGCGCTGTTGGCAGACCGTCTCCTCAGGATGCCAAAACCTGGAGCAATAACCCATGAAATTAAGTGTCTTGAACTGCTAAAATTGAGGTAATTACATAATCATAATTATGCTTCCATGTACTACTTTATACTTTTAGAATTTCCAAGTGTTCAATTTCTAATTTTTCACCCTCTCAGATTCGGAGAGTCCGATTTACAGAAATGCGAGGTGATGTTGAAAGACGTTTCTGATTCACATAGAATGAATACTCGCTTTTATGAAGAAGAAGGTGCCATTTTAGCAAATCAAGTAAACTCTACACTTTGGAGTTTTATATTATTTGGTGCCGCGTTGTTCATTTATCGCATTTTTTTTAGGATATTGACGTCTCTGGACTAATAGTTTCCGCCCAATTCTGGCCAACATTCAAGCAGGAGGCTTTAGAACTGCCAGAGAATGTGAAAAAAGCTTTGGATAATTACACAAAAGCCTTCGAAATGATCAAAGGAAACAGATCCCTTGAGTGGCAACGGCATATTGGCTCAGTTGATCTTGAAATTGAACATGGGGGATCGGTCTTAAAGTTCACAGTGACTCCAGCCCAAGCTACTATTATTCACCACTTCCAAGAAAAGGGTAATTGACCTGTTGAAATGGCTACGGTTTCTAAAAAGGAGTTGCATAAATGTATTATCTCATTTTTCCAACATAGAATCCTGGACTTTGGAAGAATTGTCAGTGGCGACAGCGATCTCTGTCAACTCCCTTCGCAGCAGAGTTAATTTCTGGGTGTCGAAAGTAAGTTATGCTTCTTTAATGGTCTCTAATTACCTCCGCATCCTACTTCCACTCAAGTCAAATATTTAAAGGTAACATTTCTATAAATCATAGGGAATTCTACTCCACCCTAATCCTGACACTTACTGCTTGCACAATATTGTCAATTCTGATAATAGTAAAACTTCGAGTGAGAGGAATAATCGTTATTTCGACGAAGAAGATGTAGCAAGCCCAACCATATCAATATCCAGCCAACGGGAAACTGAACTTCAAGTGAGTTACAACTAAGAACTAACACACCTTTTTTTGAATGAATTCCTTGCGTATGACAATTGCTAAACTTTTTATTTCATTTAGGTCTTTTGGTCGTACATCGAGGGAATGCTAACAAATTTAGATTCGTTGCCGCTCTCTCGAATTCACTCCATGCTCAAATTGTTTGCAACTGTGGAGTGCAGTTTGGAGGAACTGCAGAAATTTCTGGACGAAAAAGTTGTGCAGAATTATTTGGTTTTTTCTGGCGGTCAGTATCAGCTGCACAAATGAAAACTAACATTGTGACCAAAAAGGGGCTCCTCTTTCTACGTTTATAGAATGCATGGATTTGTTTGTTAATTTGTGTAGGCTAATTTTGTAGTAATAAGCTAATACATCTGTTGTTGGAATTTACAATTTTAATATACAATTTGTTGGAAATTATTTCTTTTAAATTATTTAATTTAGTTAACGCCAGATATGATTTTACTAATTTAGGAGTTCACCAGGGGGTCCCAAATTACCGGTTTATTATTTCATTTGGTTCCTTGGAATTTTCTAAATTGCTTTAACTTTTTACGCTACATAATTATGAGAAGCCGAGTTCGGGCATCTTACGCGCATATCGCACTGCCCCCCGAGCTGAGCGAGAGCCAAGGATTTCAGCCCGCTCAGCCTCGAAGGTTCGAATTAACAAATTCATTACACAAAATATGTGACAGTATTGCCGTTTAGCTGCCTTTAATTACGCAGCTACTGCTTATTAAAGTTAAGTAATTTGTAATACAATTTCAGAATGAGTGACACGCATAGCGTAGACATGGGATTTGATGGGAGTAACGGCAGTGATCAATTGGGAGAATATTTACTGCAGAGAGAGAAGAATTCGGCTGGACCTTTCGGAGGTTTTTTATCCAGTGTTTCAAACAATGTTAAGAAAGTTATTCCAAAGAGGATGGGAGGGACTGGAAGTATCGAAGAGGATATTGCACTCAGATTTGGGATCGGATCGTCTTCCAGTAACAACAATGTATCTGACAGCACTGACAGCTCCGGTGTTTCAGGATGGGGTCCAACACTGGTATTTGATCATTTTTTGCTTTAACTTTTAAACCAAAACTAAATTTAACTCATTTGTTTCTAGTCACGTAAGGACAGGATCGTTGGATTTTTTGTACTCCTAGGAATGGGATTAACCTGCTTCACACTGTCGGGCATGTATGTTCCAGTGCTGCTGTTCAAAGCCCGGAAATTCAGTATATTCTTTACACTTGGAAGTGTATTCACATTTGCAAGGTTTGCACCACCACTGTTATATTTTTGCATTCAACGGCTTTTGATGACATTTTTTGATAACGCTTTTTATTTGAGACAAGCTTCCGAATTCCGACTACGTTCTGCAGTCTTCAGGTCTTAAGTAGATTACGCAATCACAAACCAATTTATTCAAACGACGCAGTAGCTTTAAATTAAAATATTAGCAATATTTGATAAGTGTTATCAAAAGCATTTAATATTACATTGTGACAAACAGCTAATTCTTGTATTCCATTTTTTTGCAGCTTATCAGTTCTGTGGGGATTTCTGTCCTTCATTCGACACCTGTTCTCCGCTGAAAGAATAGTTTTCACTGGGATGTACTTCGGCTCACTGTTTGCAACTTTATTCTTCGCCATCAGTCTGCAAAGTACAATTTTAACTGTAATAGGAATAATTTTTCAAGTTATATCCTTGCTGTCGTTTGTTGTTTCATATTTGCCTGGAGGTGTTACAGGCTTGAAATACCTAGGCAAGTTTGCAACTTCAAGTTTCTCAAAAGCATTACCAATATGAACGCTACAATATTTTTGTAAAGTGATATGAAATGAAATTGCGCTTCGAAGTATTTATTAAAGCTCGTCAGTTTTATAACAAGTGAACACAAAAGAGATCAATCTGGTTTCAATTTAATTCGGAGCATTACGACTATAGTAGTGTTTCTCAAATGTTGTGATTTTATGAATTATATGGGCTTCTTCGAATTTTTTGAAAGAAAAACGTATGGGTGGAATTCAAATGGTTCGGAATCAAAGTGGGTAAACATGTGGGAAACATGGTTGGTGGCGGTTGGTAATTTTACCCGGTAAAATATTTTATGGCACTGCACTGGCAAGCTCGGAGAAAGCTAGCCTTTTTTCGGTGTACCGAATCCGGGCATTAATTTCCTCATGACAATCTGTCTGGGGCAACTGTGTCTCAAAGAAAGAAAGTTGATCGACCCGATTTTCTCCGGCCCTCGAGTAGAGCAGAATGAAGTTTCATTATCATTTCCCTTGTAATGCCACGTCATATCATAACATTCAAAGCATTTCGCATTAAATGCAGATTTATTACTCCATATGTATGGAAAATTGACAAGTAAGCATTCACATAATTTGGGCTTTGGGTTATCGCTACTATTATTCGGGCCAGGAAATGATTCTGCGTTTCAAGACTAACTATGAGTAGTAGCGTGCAGTGGATTAACAATTTTAAAAGGGCAATGAAGGATTGAAATTCAAAGTCCCTAAATGAAATTATCATTTTTTAAATTATTCAGTTTATTTCTGCTCTCAATTTAATTATCAGCTTCAGTGCCGGCTTCCGCACTGCAAAAAGCTAAGCACACTTCATTTGTGCGTTGCGTTACTGTTGCGCGTTGCGCGGCGATCCCGGGCTTGAAAGCACTGCGGCTTGGCTCGGGTATTGAGAAAGTTACCCTTTCCTTGCGTATGGGTTCCTGGCAATATTCTTCTTTGAAATTCCCTGTTCGAGTTGGAATGTCGCGTTCCGAAAGCCTGTCAGGCAGGGCCTGCAAATGTTTTGATCTGCACTTTACTTTATTTGCAAAATTGCACTTCCGACCCGGACTCGCAATAGAGCTCCGAAAAACTAAAAGTTAATGGATTATGAAAAATATGATAAATGCCGTAAATAATACTCAACAGGCCATACTTTTCACAATTTAATAGTTTTTCTCTCAAGTGGGAATTCCCCTACTGTAGAAAATTATTTCTTACATTAAAATTCACTGGCATGTGTGATTGTTTATTTGGCTTATAAAGGCATCACAATTTAAATCATTCATTCCAATTGATTGATTGATATTAAACTGAAGGAAGCCATAAAATTGGCTCGGGCTTGGGATGCAAAAGATCCTCTTACTTTGTTCATTTGGCTTAAAATATTCACAATTATCGTTTAATAAAATTTCAGCCTTCATTTTGACTAATTCACATTTACATAATAACCTAATTGAGCGGAATTATCATCACATTAAAGAATTCTTCCTAAAATCACACAACTAAGGAACTGGGGTTTCAAAGTAAAGTCAAGAAGTCAGTTTCCGGGATTTGCAAGTCAGAAAATAAATTAACAGCGTGTTAATTAATTATAAACAGAAATCCCAGGTTAAGTACGAGCGAGTTTGTGAGTCTTCATCAAGTCATTTGTTGGTAAAATTATCAATGGCTAAAAAATATTTCCGCTACTGGATTTACTTCTTCCCATTTTTGACACTTTGTTTCTCGGGAATGTAAATCCCATGAAGGGATTGTGGGATCTGGGCTGAGCCAACAGCTGCACGACCCAATTCCTCCATTGTTTTTGTGTTGAGAAAAACGAGATAATCTTCACCATCTTCGCGAATGTCGGAAATTGTTGTCATTAACACACCGTCATCCTCATCAACTCCGTTTTGACTGGGAATGAAACGGGGTTCACCGGGGAAAGAGTGTTCATTATCCCTCCAAAGCTTCGTCTCTCCAGTAGTGATATCCAATTTGCAGAGCTACAAAATTATTTGTTTCATGTTTATTTCAGAACAAAAACACAAATTGATGTGGAACTTACAGCATTCGCATAATATCCGGGCAACATTGATCCACTGCCATACACGAATCTGTACGGCTTAAATTGTTTGGCTGGATTTATGATTGGCCCTTCGAATCCTGGCTCACCGATCCCTTCACTAGTCAAAACAATATTTTCTCCATCTCTTTTGGCAACGGCATTCGTGTAACTTAATTTGCTTAAGTTCTCTCCTTTGGCGGCGTCCTACAATTGAATAAATTTAAATTATATTGTTCATCATTTGGCAGATGTTTCTTGGCTTTCAGCTAATTGAATTGGCTTCACAAACCTTAGCATTCTTGATGATAGGAAGGACAAATCGTTGGACTCTGGATGGATCAACTTGGTCTAGGTCCCCAGAACGGAGTCGGGAAATAGACATCTTATCCACGACTTTGTTGCTGGAGAAGGCATTGATATCCACAACAATGTGGCCATCCTCTTCGTAGGAATTGACAAAATGAAAGAAGAAAAATGGTGTTTCGGACATGTATTTGGTCTTGATAACTTCTCCGGTCGATTTGTTAATTATATAAAATCGATTCTATAATATTATTAATCAAGTTTAGGTTTTTGACAAAAAACATTTATGCTCACTGAATACTGAAACATACCTTCTCAGCTGGAGTCCATTCCATGATTTCCCGGATGGATTTCCCCTTCATTTTAGCATCCGTCATTTTCATTACACTCATGAGGAGCGGCTGCTCGATGAAAATGATGTAGTTTTCTGTCATGGCAAATGAGTGAAAGTAGGCAAACACGGTTGACCAGGATGGAGAGATTGTTGCTAGCACGGAGGCTTTTTTGAGGGCTAAAATTAAAAAATGTCAAATGTGTTAAAAACTGCAAGTTTCTGCAATCATTAAAATGCAATCAGTATTTGCATTCATGCAAACCTAACAAAATTAATGCGCAAATCAACTAGTTTTTAAATATTAGTGCAAACTGATGAGAATCATTCATTTTTACATATCCGCAAGCTAAAGTCCAAATATTCAATAAACTTGTAAAAATGGAGAATAAATCCATAAAAGTGAAGGCAGGTTCATATACCATTTCATTACGTGCAAGTTGTACACAAGGAAGGAACACACAAACAGGTCTGAATGAATGCTGGCTAATTTAAACGTAGTCAGATGCAACCAAGAAGCAAATATAAGCACGGGAACAGATGACGCAAACTTATTGGTGGTTCAATTACATTTACATTCATCCGTTCTCCCTCATCCCCATTCAATGGGTTTCATATATATATATGTAAGTAAAATATTATTTTTATCTTGATCTTCCTCGTGGCTCTTCAGATTGCGACATCCACGCAATCCCATTTACTCATTTTACAGCTCTTTCCTATGCCACGTTAACAACTCCTCTCGCCACGTTAACACAGAATTTGCCATCATTCAACCAACAGTTATAATGCATCTTTGAATTGAATGCACTGCGACTGCTGCGGTCGGCCGAATAACAATTGCAATTGAAGAAGAGAGAATCTCACCGTCTTGTGCAGAACCGCTAGGAGCGGCCGGAATCTTGAACACTTGGTATTTGGCACCGGTGGCGGAAAAGCTTGTCCCAATATTGTACAAGTCTCCCTTGGCGTCAGTGATTGGATGAGCTGTGGCCAAATGAACACCGAACACTTTGTAGTAGTCAATCTAATTAAAAAAAGGAATGAAAACGATTAGTAATTAATTTTAAGCTAATTGAAGAAAATTTCCTGTATACACTTATTTACACACTATTTCTGTAGACGGAGGACCAATTAAATATAAGGACACGTACGTACGTACCTTTTCACCGGTACCCAGATTTTCTGGGTGAATGTTGTGAACATGGCAGGTTTCCGAAGCTGCATAAACGTTTCCTTCGATTGTGTACAAATTGATTGAGTCATTATCAGTAATATCACCAGAACTCTGTGGGTAGAATGCAAGGTAACAAGGATTTCAATTTCCGGGAATAGAATTGTAATGTAAACTAAATGAGGACTTACGAAAGTGTTCGAGATCCGAGAAAGGAACCCCCTTTTGTCTGCGATGTGTCCGTTGGTTGCAAATTCCGGGAAGTAAGGTTCCTTCGTTTCAACAACCTTCTTGTACGCAGTGGACTGTAAGTACTTCTTGTCAAATGTCACCTAAGTCATTTCAGTTGAGTTTGAATATTGAGTCAGCAGAAGCACAGAAAGTTAACACGTGCTAGAATGAGTTAACTTCGTAATTTACCTCTCCATTCTTGATATCAAATTTTGAGAGCATGGCGTAACCATCAATAAAATGGTTCATGGTAATTGGGCCAATATCGAATTTCCCAGGACCCACTCTCAGGTATGATCCACTGATCCAGTTCGGAATGTTACCTGAAATAAAGTCAACATTACACTACAGTATAGCTAATGCATAGATATACCTTGAACTTGCAAAGAACTTTCAATTGTAAACAAAGAAATCCTTCGTTAAATTAAATTAAACAGATGTGAAAAAAGCAATGGTGTGTTATGGCTTAAATGATTGACTGGATTAAGCTCAGTACTTAAACTGACTTACTTAAAGTGGGGCGACCTTGTCGCTCTACGCATCCACTTTGTAGCTGTACTTGGGATGCTAATTTTATTTTCTATCATTCCAATCAGCAAAACTAAAGGTAAACTACTACGCCATTTGCGTTAGCATACCTAAAATTAATTTGCAATATTTTTTTTATAAAATCGTAAATTTGTGGGTTAATTTGGTCATGTGTGTAATGATTGCCTAATGAGAATTATATGTGCTAAGAAGACGTATAATCTTAAGCTTAGGAATTTAATAATTGTTTTTGAACTTAAGAAGCGTGGGTATATAACATACGTCACAATTACACCGAATTGGGAATTTTCGCTCTTACTTAAAGTGGGGCGACCTTGTCGCTCTACGCATCCACTTTGTAGCTGTACTTTGGATGCTAATTTTATTTTCTATCATTCCAATCAGCAAAACTAAAGGTAAACTACTACGCCATTTGCGTTAGCATACCTAAAATCAATTTGCAATATATATTTTATAAAATCGTAAATTTGTGGGTTAATTTGGTCATGTGTGTTATGATTGCCTAATGAGAATTATATGTGCTAAGAAGACGTATAATCTTAAGCTTAGGAATTTAATAATTGTTTTTGAACTTAAGAAGCGTGGGTATATAAACATACGTCACAATTACACCGAATTGGGAATTTTCGTGAGAGCTATTATGTGTAAGTACAAGGCAGACCTTGAATATCAACAAAAGTCAGAGTCACGTTTTTTCAAGTATTTAAGGTGAGTGCGTAAATTTATTGCTTGTATTATGCCACATTAGCAAGTCCGTCCTTAGAATTCCCGATTGTCTTAATCACACCTTTGATTCTCATATTATTCATGAAAAACACAAACCGAGTTCTCACAATACAAATATGTAATGCATGTATGATATTCATATTGTATCTGGGAAATACCCCAACGACGATGACACCCGGCGTGTAATAATGGGGTTTCCTATTCATAACATTTAACATTTTCATTCATTCAAAATTTTTTGCGTCTCATTCTGTGACCGCTGGATTAAATCGCTAATTAAATTCTGCATTCCGGATTTAACGTAATATCTTTAATTGTAAAAGTTTAATGCGAATCCCTTAATGGGAATTGCTTGCATGCACATCTTTACAAATGCGAATTAATGGACAGTTGAATTTATGTGGGATGATGTAAAGTAACAAATGCAAATCGCTGAGTGCTGCGCTGCGGGCGTCACGGCTGGGTTAATATCAAATCCGAGGACATGTAGTGCAACTCTGCTGTAGTAAATTGAACGCAAAAATTTATCCCCTCACGTGAATATTGCTCCTTTGAACTTTTATTTAGATTATATTTTTGACCATGCTAATAATGGCGAGTTCAATCACCATCAGAATTTTATCGCCTTTCGTTGCGCTGCGCTGGCAGGACCACCTGAAAATGCAATCCTTTATCTTCGCCCCTTATCAAGCCTTTTGTAAGCGCTTTGTTTTTTAAACAAATTGTTAACACCCAGAATTTCAAATTACTCCTACTAAGCCTCGGAATATCACTTTAATATGAACCTGTGCCTAATGGGGATTCATTGGAATTAAAAAGACATGCCCTTAAATGGTAAATATTAAATATGATAGTAAAAAGTGCAGGTCGCCATTTGACCATTTTAACCTTTGATTCTGGAATAAACCTTTGAACCGTAATAATTTTCAAGAGTAGATTGATTGCAAGTGTCATTAGAACAATGACATTTGCACTTCAATGAACTTAGTGACTTTGTGCACAGTTATCTAATTAAAATACGTGTAAAAAAAGTACACAAAAATGTACAAGATAACCCAATAAAAATTGAAATCGCTCAATGATGATGCAATGGGCTCAAATGTTGCGGTTTGCGACTCCGCACACCGAAATGCTATTTCCTGGTTTTAAAGTTAATTTGCAAGGTTAATTGGCACTTGAGTATGAAAACAAATTAATGAACACAGGTAATTAAGTGTCTGCTCTATTCAAGAGCGTGCCAACCTGATCAAGTGGCAGTGGCTGCACAGTGCAGTGTTAGTCACCAATCGCTTATTTCTCAACCCTCCATCTCATTCTTTAAAGAATCCACAAGAATGAAACGCAGATTACTGTTTCCTAATCCCTCAATACACAAATCTGAGCCAGAATGGTTGACTTTT
>JAAXYW010002791.1:0-13839 GCA_036851895.1 Orthonychiurus folsomi | reverse complement strand
TTCTCATTTTACAATGTGTTAATCAGATGAGTCTACAATGAATAATTTTAATCTCTAAATGCAACCATTTTTTTTCAGTCTAACATATATAGTAAACAATTTTTAAGTACGGCAATGAAAAAGCAGAGTAGTTGCTTAACCTTAATGAAGGCGTGCAGGCTAACCAACAGGCAGAGCCGGTAGGCTAAAACGTGCATAAAAAATGTTCTCCATCACGTTCTTAGGAGTCCTTGATTTGCCAGACATTTTTCTTTCAAATCCTTAGGAATTCATCATCTAGCATTGCTGTTTGTATTAATCTAAGCGGAAGTTCTTGTTATCAATTTTTATACAATTTTTGCCTATTGTAACCAGCTTCCCTCCGAGCGCTTACGAGGGAAGTACCCATATGTTGCAACCTCCCGATTTTCCTCAAACTTTGTCCACAAATTACACTTCTGTAAAAACTGTGTTTCACAGTGTTTTATCCCACTACCCCAAGTTCTATTTCAGACACTTCGTGAAACCTATTTGTACAAAAGTGTAATCTATGGACAAGGTTTGAGGCAAATCTGGAGGTTGTAACCTGGATACTACCTTCGTTAGTCCTAATTTTATGATTTCCTTTGTAAATTAAATTATTTCGAAACAAGGTTTTCTTGCTACAACCGCCCCCGAGGTGGGTCAATTGTATTCAATTTTGATTCAAGTTGCATCACCGTGTTAAATACACGGAAAATTTCATTTGTTTGAAATTTCTACAATTTCACCCGATTTAATGTTATTTTGATGATGCCCGTGCGGGATGACTGTTCTGTGCCCTGTGGGCATGCACTCCAAATGGAAATGGGCAAAATCGATTGGTCATTACGTTGGGTCAGGTAGGATCAGTAAACTGACCTACAAAATAAATTAGTGTTCAATCGGTTCAGTGCAGTTTAAACGAGGGCCAGTGTTACATTTTCCCCGTGTTGCAATCGACAGTGGTCTCCACTATGTAGTATAAGTAAAGCGTGTATTTTCTAGAATGCGGCATAACAGAATGGAAGAAGCCGAAGCGTGAGAAACGTGTAGTACAAGGTTCGGAACCCCCCACCAATGAATTCCCATGGCAAGTCGCCATAGTCAAACCAGGAACCAAAACAGCTTACTGCGGAGGCTCAATAATCAATGAGCAGTACATACTAACCGCGGCCCACTGCTTTGCTGTAAGACGTCTCACTAAAGAAGACGCAGAGGTCCTTGTGTACGCAAAATATCTAGACCCGACTGGAAAGGAGGATTTGGTGGATCGTATGCCTCAATTAGCCGGCCTTGAAGAATACCAGAGCAAACTGAAAGGGCTCAAGCTCTACAAAGATGCTCATTTAAAGGAGGCGGTTCCAAGTGATTTGCCTGACCCCAGAAACCGTAAAATCGGCAGCAATGTAACCAACGTGGATAACAATAGGACGCAGCTTTATAAAAAGAAATCTCAGACTACTGTTCTCAAAAAATTGATGAAGCGCATTCCGATCGGCAAAAAAAACACTAGGTTGGCAAAAAATATACGAATGTGCTTTTTACCGAGCACATATGCTTTAGCATATGGAACAGGTATTGCGATCGTATTGTCCGTCTGTCTGTCCGATGCTCTTTTTGCAGCGTTCATTGGCTACAAAACCTAAATAGGGTTTCCAGCCGCTTCACAAACGTAAAATTGATTGGGATTAAAACTGGCGTTGGAAGCAAGGTGCTTCCATGATGTACCTCACGAAGCAGTGCAGCGTGTTTGTTATATACCTAATCGTGGAAGCTAGGTGGTGACATTACATAAGAAGCAGAAATACATATTACATTGCTTCATACGTAATGCCATCTGAGGTTATTAAATGATATGCGGCATGTTGCTTCCAACTTAAGGGCTACACATTGGCGCAGTGCTGCTTATGTGTTGCTTCCTACAGAACGGTATTTGAGGTTATAGACATCACATTATGATCACACTGAGTAGGAAGCACACTACAATTTTTACATTTTATGTGTTGGGAAAATTACACACATGACAACCTCATTTATGCACAAGACTACCTAGTCTATATATCCCAAGTAAAATTTTAATGTGCACTAAACTTCATGGATCTTTTTTTCCTGCGCGCCGAATTGTCTGATTATTATAAGCACAATGAATTGGTCTGTGACAAAAAATCCAGCTACGGCATATACAAGCAACGTTACGAAAACTTTGAATTTAAACTTTAAATGATAGTATCAGACACAACCGGCGTATATTACATAACAGTATGTTAGGAAAGTAACGTCTATGGTAACCTGTGTTTATACACATGCCAAGCCTGCATCTTCCCCTATACTTCTTGAATGGGTTTGTAGTTTGTACTAAACTTCATAGAACTTTTTTTCCTGCGCACCAAATTGCTTAATTTTAAGATATGATAGTGAAAACATTTTGATCTCATAAATATCCAAAAATCAGCCACGGCACTTAATTGTAACATTATAAAAATTACAATTTTTTTCAGTTACCTTGTGGGCTATATATACAGACGTGGTCTATATTGTTGACTTTACATACAGATGTGGTGACATAGTGTAGGAAGCAAGAATATATTGTGGACTTTACATTACTAATGTGATCGCTTTAGGCAAGAAGCAGAGGTGTATTGTTGACTTCACATACAGATGTGATCCCATTAAGAAGGAAGCAAAGATGCATTGTTGACTTTACATGCCAATGTGATCACATTAAGTAGGAAGCAGTGATATATTGTTGACTTTACGTATAGATGTGGTGACATTAAGTAGGAGGCATGGACATATTGTTGACTTTACACACAGATGTGGTGACATTAAGTAGGAAGCAAGAATGTTGACTTTACATACTGATCCTGACCATTATGTAAGAAACCAGAATACCTCTTACTTCTCTAATGTGACCAGATTACACATAAATCTGATCACATTGTGTCTTCTTGTTCTTGTGCTCGGTGTTTTAGTCTATTAAAGACTTTATTTATAAATGTACTCAATAATTTCGACAACTTAAGGAACGGCGATGACGATGATTTGGAGTTGGTTCCGGAGGATTTTTTAAGGAGGAAACGGCGTTCCCCGAAAAAAGGACAAGACAAAGACGAGGCAGACAAAAACACGGAATCTAGAAACGTAACACAACCTATCACAAGAGAACAGAAGTTTGTGTAAGTTCTGCTTAGTACTGGAGCAATTAGTTTTCAAATTTTATCCAAATAATGCAAAAAAAATTGAATCCGGCAGTGAAATATCTGACGACAAAGAAGAAAGTCGATTAAATGATAGATTCACCGTCATAGAAATGTACACACATCCACTTTTCTCTAAGGGGTATGCAAATCATTTAACAAACATTTGTAGACTTAGACTTATGCTATGGCTAACTTTTTCAATTGCCTAGTTACGACTATGACGTGTGTGTACTAAAACTGGATAAGAAAATCAGATTGGATTTAGATCCTACGGACAATCCTCAAGCCGTTTGCTTACCGAAGCTAGGCTATAGAGAAACATATGAAGGGGCAATCCCATATGTGTCCGGATGGGGATTGGAAAGTGAAAATGAGACATCTACCAGCGGGTTCTTAAAAATACTTAAAGTACCTGTTATTCCGCGTCGTGTGTGTCAGAATTGGACTAGTTACGAGATCAGCCCGAGAATGTTGTGTGCTGGATACGAGGATGGTCAAAAAGATGCTTGCACGGTTAGTAAAAATGATGCCCATTAGTACTAAACCCAATTGTAGCACACAAACTAAAATGTGCTATTCTTNCAGGGAGACTCAGGCGGACCTCTCTCGTTGAGAAAGGAATCAGGCAAATGGGAACAAATTGGAATAGTAAGCCCTTATAAATTGCATTCTTATTTGTAAAATAAAACAACTCTTAACAAATTGATGCCATTGTATGCAAAATAAGTTGGGTTAATAAATTTAATTATCAAGGTTAGCTGGGGAGAAGGTTGTGCTAGACCGAAGAAGCCAGGGGTATACGCCAGAGTCACAGGTTGGTGTGTTGGCTGACAAGTTGTACCTATTATGATAGTGTTTAGTAAGTCCTAGTTTTTGTGTTTACAGAGCTAGTTCAGTGGATTTATCGGCATACTTTTGAAAGCTCAGTATGGTGCACAGCCGAATAGTGAGGTCGAAGGAGGCTTTCAATGGAACAAGTGGAGTCATAAATGAATTATTTTAGTTGTTTTAACACACAAATTCAAATTATTTTGTGCAACTTGGCTGTTTAGTTCACCCGAAGTTTTATGGAAAGATTACATACATGTATTTTGAATTTGGTGGGCTTCTGGCCCAATGCCATGTTCTTAAGAACTTGTCATTTGAGACTACTAGATAGAAGAAAATGCACTACAAAATATTATTGTTTTTATCATTCATTGCCTTACTGGTTACAGAATGTTATCATAATCTATATGACTTACTGTTTCATACGTTTAAAAAATAATGACTACTAGTCAACAACAAGAGAAAATTAAATGTGATCATATGCGTTCCTGCTGGAATTAAATAAGTGTTTCTGATATTTTGGAACGCAATACGCACCTCAAACAGTTGTTGCAATCAAAACTTTCCTTTTTACACGTTTACTAAATGTGTCATCGTTTCTAATTTATCTCTATACATAACAAACCATTGAGTAAACCCTTAGTCATCCACAATCTTACTAGCTATTCATTGGCCCTCGTAAACCAAAGAAGCCTGGAGTATATGCCCGAGTTACAGGTGAAAATATCATTTGATATGCTATTGCAATTTTCTGGCTACTTTGCATTGCATTTGCAGAGCTAATTCAGTGGATCTACCGGCATACTTATGAAGACTCCACTTGGTGTACAATGGACTTTCAGGCGCCAGAGGAATAAAATAACCCTACAACTTAATAAACCACTTGCAAAACCTACACATTTACTTTACATTTACTTTTGAAATTGACCGCCTTGAAAATGCTTAGCGTCCTTACTAATTGGTGACTTAAATATTATTGATCAACGAATTGTAATGCGACTTCTATTTCCTAAACTAGAACACAGTTCGCTTTATTTGGTTCAACAATAGGCAGCATAATTTCATTTCTATCCTGACACTTGTAATTCATTTTGCAAATAATTATACTTGCAAATAACATAAATATTGTGGTAAATTTAAAACTAGTTGTAATACTTTGATGCTTCGACTTTCTTTTTGTATTCCGCGGAGAGTTTCTTGTTGAATGCTGTAAATGGGGTAGGCTTCTGGGTGGGTAGTTCATCACATTCAATTTCTGCACAACAGGATGGGAACGGAAGATGGCGCGGTTTCTCAACCAGCCGGCAGTGAGACTCAATGTCCTCGGGCTCATATTCACCGCAGTATTTTTTCCTAATGATAAATTTGTCTGTGCTTCCAAGTCTGGAACAGGATCCGCGGCCGCAAACCTCGTCCAATTCCCAAACTTCACCAACATCATAGAATTTGTTGTCCACGTAGCATTGGTTGTCGTAATCGGGTTCACCGTGAGCGAGGGGTGTCCCGGATACGCCCGTAGTTGTGAGAATTGCCAATAATGGCAGTAAGCAAGCGGAAAGAATCATTTCTGGCAAAGTTAAACAATAATATACTAAATTACAGGATTAGTAATTAATTAATAAGTTAATTAAAAAAGATGATTAATTCAAGGTTTATTACCAAATTTGTTGTTAAAGTCTTCGCCAAAGAAACACAATGCGGCGGAATGGAGGATCTACTGAAAATCCAGTAGCCATATCTCGCCTTTATATAATGTCCAGTAAAAACATTTCAAGTGCACGGGTTCATATTTTATGAAAGAAAATGGGAATCGCGACAGTTTAATGTGGTGCAAGTGCACGGACTTTGAATTGAGTGGAATTTTGAGGACAATCTCCGAGTTCTGCTGAGCTCTAGTAATGGTTATTTTATGCACAAAAGTTGACAGACTGCTTGGCACCTGGTCTGAGGAAAGCGTGTTTGTTACGCAACCAATAAAATGTTGATACATAAAAGGCCATGCGATCATTAAATGGCACTGGAATGCAAATGCAAAATAAAAATTTGAGTTTTTTATCACTTGAAAATCTTGTTGCGTGCAGACTGCAGACTCGTACAAATAAAATAGACACGGGGCGAGATAACCTTGTCTTCTTACTCTTTATTCAATCGAATAATATATATGGTATGAAAAATGTATTGCAAACCTTCAGAAGGCACACAAAATTTGTCACATAGCACTTATCGCATAATAATACATCCGAAAATTATTTCTAGCAAACGCACCTCAGCTCATAAAGCGGCAGAGTTAAAGAATATTATGCAATTCTGAAATGCTGAACATTATAAAAGGCCAAGATACCTGTAATGTAGTTTAGTTGTACCACGTGCTACATGCGAAACGCATTTAATTTGTTTCTTCCAACATTCATTCTAATATCCGAAATCACGAGATTTGTATAAAATATATGGACTTTAAAATATAACTCTTATACGCGGCAGCATCTCACAAAATGCACAGAAGAACACGTTTTACCATACCGCATCATTCTAAAACGTCAAGTGTTTGTAATACAATATATATAAAGACATTTTTAGTTGCATAAAATTGTAACGTAAGAATCTGGCAGTGCAGTGGCAGGTAAAGATGGTTAGAGCACATGTGCTATAAATAGAGGTAGAACCGATCTTTACGCCGCCCACACCGCCTCTGCTTTGCCCTACAATGTCGACCTTAATCCTCATCCGGTATGCAGGAAACAGGTGGGTGAAGGGCGTCGATAATATATGTGCCAACCGGCTTGAAATAAATCCCTGGCACCATTCGGGTTCTCCTATCACCAATTCTCTAAAATTGAATTCTCGCCAAATTGCAAATGCAAGAAGGAGTGAGGGGCAGTTTAAAATTATACTTGGAATCAAACAAACAACCCATGGAAAAGTTAATTTGGATCCAGTCGAATATTAGCTTAGCTAGGAGCCACAGCTAATACATTACTCCTTCGTCTGCTTTCAAAATGTCAACAAAATACGGATACGTGGTAAGGAATTTAGACTCAAAATAGAATATATTCCGAAATGTTGAATTATTTAGCGTGTATTTCTATCCATCACGTTGTGCATACATTAATTCATTAGATTTTGCAAAATGTTGTCTTTCCAGAGCCCATTGTCAGGGGTGTACACATTGCCGCTTGTGTATCCGTCGTCACCAACATGGGACTGGGACAATTACATCCGCTGCTATGACACATCCTACCGCTCTTTGAATCGACAAGATTTAATTAAAAATTCAGCTCTCGCTCAAAGCAACTTGTCCCACTATTTGTCTGGGACAAGGATGCCAATGATGTCAAGCCTGGAAGCTGAGCGTTTCGCACCTAGCCCACTGTGGACATTCTCCTAAATACAATCCTGAGTTTGAGTTGTCAATCCTTCTGCGACTGCTTATATGGTTTTTATTTGCTCACTCCTGTGCGTTCCGCTTACTGATACACATTGTGTACACACCTGCTAATATACATACGTATTAGTATGACGTGTTACATTATATTCCTAGACTTGGGATGTGTTATATACCCCTTGCAATAATATATTCAAAAGTCCTGCAAATCTGGAAGCAACTAGAGTTGATTGTAAATATTTTTGTTGAACTGTCGGAGAACTGAATAAAATTGGGGCAGTTTCTTTACAAGCAATTTAGCTTGCGGCTTATTAGTCAGTGTTTCTAAAATGGAGCACATAAAAAAACTAATCCCACCATTATTTCTTCCTTCACGGTCATGTGTGAATCAAACGCACATAACGACACTTCCGACAAACACGTGAAAGAGGTCTTCGAGAGAATGCATAAAAAACGACTCAAGCATAAAGTAGGTAGTGAAAAACATAACCAGTTCAATGGTTTCAATAAAGTTACGACAATCAAAGGTTACACGGAAAGCATTCGGTTTCGATAATCATAGACCGGGCTGCACTGTTTACCCTTTATAGTCTACTGAAGTTTCAAATATTTATACTACATGACATTAAATTTAGTGCAATTTTAGAATTACTCTCTCTTCGTAATAGCTAATGAATAATTTCATAGAAAGTTTTTGAATGTATTGTGGTGGCCGCTTTTGCGTCATAAGGATTTTCGAAGCACGTCAGCACATGGGGTAACGTAATTTGATCAGGGAAGGAAAACTTCAAATTTAATTTAAGTGTGCTTTGTTTATTGACATTACAAACAATTGAAACCAATACTTTCCAATTCGAATTAGCTGTCAAAGTAGAGTTACAGTTTCAAAGTATAGAAATGATTCAACTCTATTCACAACAACTCAACATATGTATGTGCACTTTCTAATAATGCTCAGGCAACGTTGTCTTGCACCAAGTTGACTCCTGAAAGGTGTGGTGGTAGACCCATTGTAGTAGCTCTATATAGTCAATAATACGGATACGAAAACCAAAATGAGTGGATACATTTACTAATATGTAGGGAATAGTATTACCTGCAACTCTGGCATACACTCCGGGCTTCTTCGGTCTAGCACAACCTTCTCCCCAGCTCACCTTAAATTGTTAACCGAATTTATTTTGTTTAAAAATTGAAAAGAAAAATAATTTAAGGTGGTATACTATTCCAATCTGCTCCCATCGACCGGTTGACGTATTCAGTGAAAGAGGTCCTCCAGAGTCACCCTGTTTAAAGGATATCCTTTATCATATCATTTCATCTCGCAATCTCAGTTAATCAGCCAATGTGAAATGTGTTGAGTCTCAGCAATAGCCAATAAAGAAAGATGACCACTTACCGTACATGCATCCTGTTGACCCTTTTCATACCCTGCGCATATCATTCTGGGGCTTATTTCATACCTAGTCCAATTCTGACACAATGGTGATGGAATGACTGGTACTTGAAGTAAGCGTAGAATTCCCGTGGTTGCGTTTGCGTCTTCGTTCTCCAAGCCCCATCCGGAGACGTAGGGGATTTTCTCTTCATAGTTGTGATCATAGTGTAGCCCAGGTAAACACACAGCTTGTGGGTTAGACTCTGGATCCAATGACAGTACAATTTTTCTATCCAGTTTTAGTACGGCCACGTCGTAGTCATAGCTATTTAAAGAGCATACATGCTTAGTTTAGTTATTCAAAATTGAAAAGATGAGGACTCAAATACTTGCCCTTTAGAGAAGAGTGGGTGTGTGAGCATTTTCACCACTCTGTATCGCTGAACATAATGCCCATCATCACTAAGCGAACCAACAATAATGACTACATTTTAGAACCTGACTGTTCTAATTTTTGATTTGGCGAGACATGGCTAACCTGAACCTGACCCCAGGTGATTCTTGAGGCTTTTCTTCATCCTCGTCATCCGTCTCTTCCAGCTTTGATATATCGGTCAAAGCTGGATTCGAGCGTCTCTTTCGTTTTCCAATTCCTCCCAAAGAGAAGTCGCCGACTGGTTCGTCGTCATCATTGTCTTTTTTGGATTTCTTTTTTTTCGTGAGCCCCGCAACAGCGGTATTGGTTTTAGGTTTCTTAGAATCAGCCACTGGTTTCTTAGAATCAACCACTGGTTTCTTAGAATCAACCACTTCACCTGTTTTAACGTTTTTCAGTTTATTCTCTGCTAAGGATTTGGCCAATTTCTTTTTGAATTCCTCTATGGCTTCTATAGGAGGAATGTGATCAATCAAATCTTCTTTTTTGGTAGGGTCCAAATACATTGCATAGACTAGCACTTCCGCATCTTTTGAAGTATATCGTTTGATGGCAAAGCAATGAGCCGCCGTGAGTATGTACTGCTCATTGATTATAGAGCCTCCGCAGTAGGCGGATTTGGTTCCTGGTTTGACTATGGCGACTTGCCATGGGAATTCATTGGTGGGGGCCCTTGGACCATTCACAATACGATCCTTGTAGCGTGGGGCCTTCCATTTTAAGGCACCGCAACCTGCGGAGAGAAAGATTAAAATATTCTGCCTTGAATGGTTTAACAGTACATTTTTAAAAGTCACAAAATTATTATTTTCCTAGTCCGGGTATATTCATCTTATCATGTACGATGAAGAACTATTTATTGTTTATTTTAGCGTCTAAACAAATGGAATCTCTTTTCGCTTAATAGAACAACTTCACGTTTTTGAATTCATACGCACAGCACTTGCGTGCTTTGGCTGACGTACTTACCACATTTATGAGTTTCCTTTCGGTGCAATGTAATTTGTAACTCCTTGGCCCCTGGTTTGCTTTTGTCTGCCACGCAAAGCAAGTAATTTTAAAGTCAAACATTTTAAAGGGTCGCTGCTTTTCAAAATGTATTTACCTGTTTTGTCAGCGCATTGTACTACACACTGAAAGCCTTTTAGATCAGACTGTTCACTTCCTGATTTGAAATTAACATATAAATCCCTGAGTTTCTTCGACGGTTTGAGAGCAGTTCGTAGTCCTCCGCTTCCGCAAAATCTTTCCAAACCACCAGTTCCATCGGAAATTTCAAAATATTCATCATTGCCGCATGCTGTACCAACACTCTCTTTTATCTGAAGGGTTGAGCAGGATATCACGGCTGTGCATTCTGCACTTCCCTAGGATTCAATATAAAATGCATTATGTGTTTAAATTGCAATTATAATCTAAGCCATTTAAAAAATAAGCTCGCAACTATGAATCCCCAATTGCAGTTCAGATTGGGTGGGTAAGATCCTGACTTTGCTCCTTCGAGTTGGGATGAGTTCATGTAGAACACTTTGTAGTCGGAAAGAGCTAGTGTTTTGTTACACACTAATATTGGAGGTGGTTCTGGCTCTACGCAATACAAAGCACACAAATTAGCAATACTTCACTTCATTTTAATTGGTAGAAAATTAGATTTACCCTCACCTTGTGACCCATCTTCCGATTGTGCGAGTAGACATGACAAAAAACACACAACTAGTACAACACCGATAACGGATGTAGAATACACTTTAATAAAATACATTTTTGAGCGAATCTTTGACGCTTCGTCAAGGCCCGCTACTTACATACAAACTATGGGGGAAATTTTGAAGCCAACGCCTCTATGCATATGAGAGTAACAATGAAATGGTCGTAAACTTTTGGGCAACTCGATTTACACCATGGTTTAGTACAGGTGCACCCAATGCAGTGTGAAAAAAAACGACTCTCACTCGTTGCTTCGACTTAAAAATGAAAGTCAACCAATAAGACGGCATGAGAAATCGTAGTTGAAATAGCAGCTCTGTGAATACATTGCGCTCTAGATATGACAACTGCAGCGTTCAACAATTCATACTATGCAGTGTACTCCCTTCTGGCAGTTTCCACACTTTCTTACACCCACTGCATGAAATTAAATTGCAAGTAATGCAGGTCATGGGAGAAATGCAAGATGTACAGAACATAAAGGAAAACAACCAAAGAAAGATTAATACAAATTACTCTGCATAAGTACTTTGGGCCTAGGTTTAATTTTTATCAAACTTTAAACAATTGGGCTAGTTATATCTGCTGTGTTGCAGAATTGTAGAACAGGGTGCGCGCGCGGTGGCTGTGGTGGTGGAGATGCGATCTGGAGTTGAGCAGTGTCAGTGTGTATGCAATAATATTGGGTAGAATGGGATAGATTTTAACATTTCTGAAATGCTGTTCTAAACAATAAAGTTAATCAATATATTATTGTTGGAAATAGCAAAGAGTTTGTTTATTTCATTGTGAAGAACGACGCCTGTGTCAGCATATGCTGCACCTGAGCACGTTCATCTGCACAGTATATAATTGTAATACAAGAACTGTCCTACCTGTATTAACATGCTTCTCCTTTTAAATGTTTCTTCCGGTAGTAAAAATCTAACCTAACTCAACTTAATATAGTGGATTATTCCAATTGTTGGCAGTTTTCTGGGTCTCAGTAAGGCCCATAATCAATGAAACTAAATCTCCTACGCTCTGATTGGTCGATTTATATGCTTGCATTTCTAGCGTTTCTTGCAGAAATGCATTTCTTGCACCTGCATTTACACAACATTACAGTGCAATGGAGTACACAGATACTAATGATATTGTGTGCTCCTCGTTTCTCGGAAAACCAAGCGAATGCGCTTTCTTTCGCGAGAGACTGGACAGTGAACAGTTTATGAAACAGCACAAGCAGCAGTACGCTTCTTGCGAAAATCCGGATTTTCTCAAATCAGGTGACACAGGGTTATTTAGTTAACAGCTGAAGAAATAAATTTACTGCATGCAATATAGATGCAAACCGTAGTCTTCAGCAAACAATCATGAAGCATAACTTATATACAATTTGCTCCTCAATTTTTGCAATAAGAAGCAAATGCTCTTTCGGGTTTACCAAGTAGCACTACCCGACAAACATTTGAGAAACTCAATATGATGGGGAAACGCTGGCGATTTATTGGCATGCTGGATTAGTGTTGGCAAAATTTCGTACTACATCGCCAGTACTGTCCCAGTGTAAATTGCTATACTGTGTTTTTTGGGTAAACCAGAAAGCCAGCATCGGTCGCACCAGCGCCAAATAGTCCGTTCGCCAATACTGGGAAACTGTTGGCATACGGCGCTAAACCGTTACTGCTATGGACAGTATTGGCTTGATGCTGGCTATTCACTTAATTCCAGCGCCGGCCCGCTACATGCGGGCATGCACATGTCCAGTGCTATTCCAATGCTGTATTGTTTTTGCGAGGGATACAGAAGGGAACGGACCGCACCAAACGGAGTACATTACAAGTGCTGGCCTCAACAATATACAAGTAAGTGCGAAATATGTGGTCGATATTGTACTAAAGTGAGCTACTAAAAACAAGATGACAGTTTGTAGTGGTCCGCAAGACACCTGGGACTAGGGGATGCAAACCCGACCCAGTTAGACGAACCCGGGTTTCGGGGTTTTCCGGGTTTCAGTCTTCGGGTTACCCGGGTTTTTTCGGGTTTTAATTTTAATTTAGCAGAACATATAAAAAAGTGTAGCACCCAAATGCGCATTTGGAATTATTTTGAGAACGTAAATTTATTTTGACATATATATCTCTAAATCACATATTTATGTCCGTCAACATTTTCAACCTTAAAGTATGACCTAAGAAATCAAATTTTGTCCATTGTATCGTCTCGCAAACCTGAGCGGACTTTGTTACAAATGAAGCCAGCGGATGAAAATGCTCGTTCGGATTCAGCACTAGTCGGGCGCACGGTTTTAATATGATCAAATGCAGTCTGAAGGTGATATCCTCTTGCTCCACCAGCCTCAAAAAGTGTCATTTCTTTCTTAATGGTAGCTAGTAGAGTAGTATCCGGCTGGCATTTCTCACTGTGACCTTTATTTTCAATGATCTTTAGCGTTTTGTTGAGTTCTTCCTGCAAAGCTGTCTTCTCTTTTCTGCGGTGGTCATGATCAGCTACGCTTGAGTTTTGTGATGGTTGCTCTTCAGGTACTTCGTCAAATGTAGGATTCAGACGGCTCAGTAACTGCTTCAGTATCGTCGCAATACGAGATTTTGGCGGCATCTTGAACAAATCTGTGTCGTATTCTTCACCAATTTCCAATTTACCTGTGTGAAGGTATTGAAGAACGCCTGAAATGTCGGTCCCTCTCTGAGCTACTCGTCTACGAAAAGATTGTGTTCGGACCTGGCCTTATATATATTTTCTCAGTCCAAATGTAAATCCATCGAAGGCAACGAACTTCGATGATCGGTTGGATTGTTTCGTGTTTGCGAGTAACTTTCCACAAAACTAGTTATTACCAGTTAGGCCATTGCCTTTGTTCTGTCCAGTTTAAACTGGTTTTGTCTTTGTTTATTTGTGTTCAATG
>JAAXYW010002790.1:0-13840 GCA_036851895.1 Orthonychiurus folsomi | reverse complement strand
CCTTATTTGAACATTTTTAACATTTTTTAAAAATGGGGTGGAGCCTGTAGCGGCCATCTTGGAATTTTTTAACTATTTTTTTTAACTCCCCGTACCTGATTTGGTAAGAATACATATAAAATTTTTTAAATTTTGAGAAAACTTATTTATTAATCAGTTTCAAAAGCTGAATAATTCTTTAAATGTCCCGTCTATTGAATCAGCGGATAGCGAACAATGACTGGGTTAAAGTACATGGCAAAAGAATAACATTACGGTATGGGAGGATTGGAACGCTGATTCGGAATTGTGGATTGTGGAATGATTTATTAATGTCACCAAAGTACATTCCTCTCAAAAATACGAGCAAGTCACATTGAATCATCAGAGGAAAGATGTGACCACTGAGCATGTGCATATGCCTGAGATACATAGACGTTTAAAATTAAAATTAAACACTAAACTTCTAATCCACTGATAACTCGAATTACTCAAATATCCTGTTTTGGGTGCACTCATCTGCATTAATACATTTTTCGTCAGTAGAAAACCAATTGAATTTGAATTCCGGCAATCCAATCTGGTATCTGGTTAGTTCCAAGATTTCCATCACAATTTCCATGTCTTATTGGTCCCCGGTGACCAATTTAAAGCTATAACACGGGCACAGTAACACTACTGCACTGACACTACTGCTTTTAATTTGCGGAGCAACATAATGATTTCTGCAGCGTGTGACAAAAAGAACC
This sequence comes from Orthonychiurus folsomi, assembly GCA_036851895.1. Lineage (NCBI taxonomy): Eukaryota > Metazoa > Arthropoda > Collembola > Poduromorpha > Onychiuridae > Orthonychiurus > Orthonychiurus folsomi. The sequence continues at coordinate 13,112 of JAAXYW010002790.1, read as the reverse complement.
AAACCCTGTGTTTATGGTTTAAGCTGTAGAAATGCAAATTAGTTCCACGTTATGATGTCGTTCTGAGTTTGAGAGCAAACAGTTGGTAATTAAAGTTTGTAAAAATACGAATTTTCCGAATTTTATTATGACTGCATCTAATTTTTTTAATCATAGAAAATGGTTTTTATCGCACGCAGTCAACTTGTATTTTTTTAACCCAACTGTTAGACGAAACCTGGAATTAATTAACCTGCGCGTGTGCAGTAGACTAGATTAAACTTAGAAGTACAACGAATATCAACTTGTTATAAAATAGTTTAAAAATTTATTGTTATGCGTCACAAACACACCGGTTGAGGGTTTTGACTAAAATTCTTCTAAGATACACCAAGGCATGTTTTTCCATTCTATTTCGGGGGCGGCTTCAATGAATGCTTTCTTTCAGTAGTCCGTTGTTGAACAGATATTTGGTTGGCATCTTCAAGGAATTTGTCCAACATCTGTCCCTTCATTGAATTGCTTACTCTATGCCGGTCGCGATCTCCAGAAACACTAAGCTTTGATCCGGACTTGCTGTTAGATCTTGATTTTACTGCAAGGAAATGACGTTTACTGATTTAAAAAATCAAGCACTGGCTGGTCTTTGTACACTTTTGTTTTAAAATAATTAATAATGGAATTACGTGAGTGTCCGCTTCTGCTGGCCTTGACTTTGGAGTGGTTCGACCCCGTGTACGATTCATCCGAGGAGAATTGAATGGATTGCTTTACATAGGCGGGAACTCGCTTCGGATCACGATCGTACAGAAAATGATGGAATGTGATGATAATAACGACCAATACGATACTGGGTACATCAAAAGATTAAATTCTGCCAAATGTCTTCAAAATAAATTTATGGCGGGATGCTTACTAGAGAAGTCCACAAATGACCAAAAATGACGACAGGATTAGAAATATTTGCGCTATCACAGCCCCTAGATTCCCTGGGTTTCGGAATTCTCTGAGAAACAGGTTGATCAAATGAACACATGACTTTGGACAAAATTATGAATATACCTAATATATAATACAAATAATATAATACCGCTTTACATTAGCTTAGTCCAAGGAATGTCCCCCATTTCAGATTCAGTGATTGTGTATTAGAATTGGTCAGATAATCAGTCAGGGAAGTCGCTAATCCCAAAGGCAATTGGCAAGCTGTTTTCAGTTTGCAAATTTAGGTACCCACTTGCAATGTTTACATTCAGCTGTTTATTTACTGAGATTCGCGCACGGTTACGGGCCTGAGTAGAAATTTAATATTGAATTACAGGGTTTAGCATTATGTCATTTTCTTAGTTCAAATGCTAACTTTAATTTTTATGTGAACGCAGTTAATGTTAATGTGTGTTAATAGATTGCATTTTAGATAACGCATAACTCAACAACGCCTCAATGTGAAGAAAATTCTATGCTTCGCAATGCACACGACGATGTGCAAATGTTGTATGCTCTCGATCATTAAAACAAGTAGCGGGTAGTTCATCGTGAATTCAAATCCTTGGATACATCCTCGCGGAGGAGGACACAACAATCCGGTGGATTTTAGGAAGTTAATTAATATAACCTCACTAAAGAAAGATGTTCTTAACTAGGTTCCAGCAGCTAAGATCAGTGTACAACTTATCAAGTCGAATACTGACAGGTACTTTTTTCAATGTCAATAAATTTGGTTTAGGTTCATATTTATCTTTTATTCATGGATGGATAAATATTCTTGCTTGTAAATTCAAATTAGCCATCTTAACCAACAAGAACAAGCAAGTACTATGTGGACTATGTTGTCTAACTATTAGCTTTAAATAATTGTTAAAGATTGATTTGATTTCCGCAGCACAATATTCGACCCAGCCAGAATCATCTGCACCACCTGAGCAGAAGTCAGAAACACGTACACAAGAAAAAGCGGCTACAAATAAACCGGAAGTAGAAGAGAAACCGAGAAACCCTCAATATGACTTACAGGACAATTTTGCTCCTTATCGTTTCATCTACCCCGAATTTCTTCCAGATCCGGATATGAAGTACAGGAATCGAGTTAGAGAGAAACTGGAAAGGATTGACATGTTGAGAAGGAGGGAGCATTTGGATATCCCTGAGTTTTATGTTGGTGAGTTGATGGACCTTCTAGCAAATTTCCAAAAGTGTATATACTTTCCGTCCTGTAAGACGCGTTGTAAATTGCAGGGAGTATAATGAAAACCGTCGTGTCTGACCAATTTGCAATTGGAAAAACTAACGAGTTTGTGGGTCTATGCATTGAAAGGGGTGGCTGTGGACTCAACGCTTGGTTTATACTCAGAAATGTAATTGACCATCAAGGTATGCTAATTATGATTACTCCAGTGCAGTGTTGAGCTCAAAGTCAAATTCTCAACAACTTTGTTTTTTATTCAGGTGTGGAAATTAAGTTCAACATGTACTCTCCAATTATTCAAAGTATTCGAGTTCTTGTCTTGGAGAAAAGGCTTGATGAGTCTTTGAGGTATTTGCGGGACTGTCCGCTCGAGTATAGCACGATACCTTTTGACATTCAACCTGTATACCACAATCCTGATGATCCGGTTCCATTAAACACAATTAAAGTAAACGAGCTTGTTCAATTAAAATGATCTTTAATATTTATAACTGTTCTGTTTTGTTGCTCTCTAAACTAGACTTATATTTCTAATTACAGGTCAAATTAAACCCAAAGCCATGGACAGTGAAGTGGAATTTGCATGGCTTGCAAGGTGTCCAAGATTTGGATGAGCATATTTATGACTGGGAAAGGAAGAAAATAAAGATATGGAAATATCAAACTGGAGTGGAAACTGTCAAATACGATTTGGTGAAGACCTACAGGTACTTTTAGTGTTTCAAGACTTTTTTTTGAATTTGCTCTATTTGTTTACAGCAAATCGGTAATGACAGGCTTTGTTTTTGTATTGTTATAGGGAAACTATCCCGGCCGAGGAGCAAACAGAAATATATTCAGAAATTGCCCATAAATTATCAAGTTTGACACAAACACTGAGAAAGCAAAAGAAAAAGAGAACTTTTGTTAAGCCTGAGAAGAGTGCTTGAAATTTTACAGATTGCTTTGTATTTCATTTCAACAGTAGTTTCTTTAATAAAGTCGGCTAATTTATTCGTACACCAATATTATTAAAACTAACACTCATTTTATAAAAGGAATTCAAATCTCCTGCTAAATAGACTGAATAATAACTTAAACAACTTAAAGTCATACATTTAGAAAACGCCTGTACAAATGTGCAAATTTGCTCGGCTCAATAATCCGCTGTGTTGTTGGCCATGTAATCCCTTCGTCCAATATTGGATGCCTGTTTGTTTTGCATTGCTTCTAGTTTCGGGCAATCCGTAATGCGATGTCCCAATCCACCACAATAGCTGCAACCTTTCTCGTCTGTAAATAGGGAAAACATTACATAAATGTGTTCCTTTTAATCAAATGTATATCAATTCAGCATTAAACTCACCCCCGAGATCCAGATATTTCTCATTTTCTGACTGCAGACTCGACAAAAAGTGCGGTATCTTCTGCCGAGCTTCCATAAGCAAGTGTTTCAAATCCAGGAGCACACTTTCATCATTTCCCTTGTTAATGAATGTGGTGGCCAAGCCTGTCCGTCCAGAACGACCAGTACGCCCGATTCGATGAACTGTTGCATAAAATCTCATTTTACTATTTGTTGCTAAACATTTTTTAAATACCTAATTTAAAATTACCATAATTTTCAATGTCATCTGGCATGTCGTAGTTAATAACATGCTGTATTCTTGGAAAGTCTAAGCCCTTGGACGCAACATCTGTGGCAACAAGGACATCCTTCTTTCCCGTCTTAAATGATTCGATTGCCTTTGAACGTTCTTCCTGATCTGTAAGATGAAAGGAGCGTTTAGCCTATTTCTTTACAACTTGTGAGTGACAAGTTCCTTAAATTGTAAAGCTTACCCTTGCCGCCATGAATGGCAACGGCTTCAACTCCTTTCAATAATAGGTATTCATGGATAGAATCCACATCTTGTTTCTTCTCAGCAAATATCAGAACGGGGGGTGACGTTTTTTGCAGGCATTCCAACATGTAAACAATTTTGGCTTCTGTCTTGACGTATTCAACTTCCTGTGAAAACGCACCAACATGAAATTAGTTTCTTCCCATATCTGTGCATATTAGTATATATTTACCTGGATAACATTCATTGAAGCAGCTCCAGCTCTCCCTACATTAATTGTTACAGGCTTTACAAGAGCCGACCTCGCAAAATTTTGTATCTTCTTAGGCATAGTTGCAGAAAACAGGAGTGTTTGCCTTTGTGCCTGAAATATAAAAATTTAATTAATCAAATTAATATTTGTTTAATCTTTCAAGCTGAATTGCAGATCAATAGCTTAAAACATGAACCTCACCTTAAAATAAGAAAAAATGGTTCGAATGTCTTCCTCAAACCCCATATCAATCATCCGGTCAGCCTCGTCAATGCACAGGAATCGGCAAATATCTAATCGAATCATCTTCTTATCCAACATATCCATCAGTCCTTCCAGGGGTTGCAATAATGATGTGAACGCCTCTCTTAATCACATCAGTAGATTCACTCAATTGGATCCCACCCATCGTGAGGCATGACCTTATTTCCGGGAACCCATCGTGCTTAAGAACTCCGCAATAATTTGAAATGATTTCAAATGTCTGCCGGGCAAGTTCTCGTGATGGACATATTATGAGACCTGTGAAATAGTAATAGGTAGTTACAACAATTGTTAATATTTTTATTTTATTAACTCGTAAAGGCATAATTAAAATTATTCATGATTAATATGCTTGGATTACCGTAAGGTCCTTCCTCTTTAACAAATGGTAACTTGTACTCTTGCTCTAAACAGAACATTATGATAGGAAGAACAAAGACTAGCGTTTTCCCACTTCCAGTAAATGCAATCCCAATCAGATCACGACCGGAGAGGCTGTAATGTTATAAATAATTTAGCACCCAGAATAAACTCAAACAACCAAATTTCATTTCAGAGCTTACACAGTAGGAATGCCTTGAATTTGGATTGGTGATGGTTTGATAATCCCATCCTTCGACATTTGCTTCAGCAGACATTTAGGAAACTTCATTTCGATGAAGTTCTTTAGTGGCGGTGGTACGTCTTCACCCTCGACAAGGATACAAAACTTCTTCCGCACCCGATCATGCCTCTCACGTGACTTTGCAAGTATATAGCGTGGTGCTCTCCAGCTAGGTATCAAATCGTTAGTGGTCATTAATAAGGGACTACACTTCAATTGGTTCATTTCTAGAACTCATTATTTCTGAATCACCTACCTGGTTCTAATCGCATCCTGATATTGAATTCCCTTCGCCAGTTCCGCTACTCCCATCAGAGCTTTTTTCTCTGCAACGCTTTCCAAAATTTTCTCTTCCTCCTTCAATTGTTTCTCCATTGCGCTTTCTTTCTTGGCTGTAAAAACAAAAAGTGCAACGTTTAACAAATCATATAGTTCACCTAGCATTTCACAGCTAGCAAAAGCAAATGTTGTATATAACTAACCTTCCGCTATTTTCTTCAATTCAGTATGCTGATCCAGGAGTGAAATATTGGCTTTCCTGGCTAAAGCCTGCATGTCCTCTCCATCTGAGTCTGGTTCCTTCTCATCATCTGAGGATGAACCAGCCAGGTCACTAACTTTAGCTCTAGCCGTCACTTGTAATTTGATTCCTAGTTTTGAGAGTTTTTCACGCTTGCGTTCCCGGACTGGAACATACGGCTGGTAGTCATCTTCCAAGTCCTCCAATTTATCCTTATCTTGGAAGTCAGAGCTAGATCGACGATATCTCTAAAATAACATAAAGTCAATATTACTTTGTGTTTTGCAAAACAAAAACAGCTCAATATCAGTTACATTGCCTTTTCATTTTATTAAAAATTCAAATATTTTAGTTTGGTTAGAATGACTGCTTAATGATTATCCTGGACTACTACTACTTACTAATCTTGTGTTTCATAAATGAATGAAAAACATTTCAGTTTTAAAACAGTGTGAATTTATCTCAATTACCCTCATCATTACCACATTGACATTATTGGCTTAGCTTAACCTTGAATTCGGTTTACCAACATTAAATCTAGCATGACAAACGAACCAATGCCAAAAAAGAGTTACCAAGTTTAATTACCTTAACCGGAGGTGCTTCTGCAGCATGATTACTCATGTTTAATAAACACCGAACACAAGACAAGTAGTTTAACTTAGACCAAACCGAAACCGGACTATTTAATTGTACGATTCTCAAATTTCTGTCATGTAGTCAGTGAAACGACGTGCCGAATTGAACTTGGCACACAAAGCGCTCAATGGTACGGCCCACCAGTGCAGTGCATCAAAAACACAAGAAACCAATAAAATTATGTTTTCTCACAGCCAAGCCACTTTGTCTAAAACTTTTCTATAGTAGTACAAACAGAAACTGGTAATACTCTATAGTGTAGTTAGCAAGACATTCGTCAATTTATTTCGATTTAAAAAATATATACTTTAATTCATCATTTTATCAAATCTTTTCGGATAATTCTACTGATTTTTGCTGCTGCTTGGGTAGGAAGCTCCAGAATTTGTGGTTTTTGCCAAAATGTGTTGCATCTTCTAAAGTTTCCGGCAGATTTTGATTCAGGGTTTCCGGTAATATTGATGACGCTACAACGCCGAGCAGACAGAAGCCACCCAGGAAAAGATACGGTGCTCCGGCATAGAATTGTCCCTGCATTTATTTGTATGACTGTAAAAGCGTTGTAATTGTAAACAATTATTACAAAATGTATTAAGAAACTACCGCATAAACCACTTGAGGACCAAATATTCCAAGAACGGCTCCAATTGTGAATACAACGCTGTTTCCCGTTGAGCGTAAATAAGTTGGGAACAATTCAGTACATTGGAGAAAAACAACCAGGAAAGTCAGCGTCACACAAAATCTAAAAGGTAAAATTAAAATGCTCACATATTTTGCACAAGAATGAGTTTCCTGAAAATACTATAAACTGCTTACTTAGATACTATGACAGATGCAATAGCGATTCCGCTCAATGAAGGATACAACACAACAACAGCACCAACAAATGAAGACACGGCACCGAGAACAAAGAAGGCCGCTTGTGTCCACCGTCGTCCTGCCTTATCCAATAAATAAGCACCGACCATTGTTCCCGGAATTTCAACCAATGAAAGGACGAAGAAATTTATAAACTGATTTCCTGACATGTTAGGTGTGTTGAGTGTAATTCCCTCGTAGATTAATGTATTCACAGACCTGCGTTTCCAAATTAAGTTCAATTAGATGTAAATAGTTCAGCCATGCCAAAGACATACAACAGCAGTATTTCTCACCATGAAATTGCCAGCATCAAAGTATTTAAGCCAAGCCTACCACGTGAGAATAATGTCCAGACACCAGCACTGTTTTCATCAGTTTTTCTTTGATAGTCGTACACACCTTTGATCATTTTTTCAAGCTTATCATCAGGGATTGCATCTGGATTTCCATTGGTTTTTGCAATTGTCAATATAATATTTTTGGCATCATCCAATCGACCAACCGAGAGCAGCCATCTGGAAGATTCCGGGATTACTTTATAGTATGCAATAAAAAGGATGAATCCAGGGATCGTTGTAATCATTGCTGTGAGTATCCATGTCCGCGATATCCAAGCAATGAGTGGCAATGTTCCCAGTCCTCCTACCCAGATTGCCCATGAGATTGAATACACCCAGGATCGATATCCTGAAAACATATTTATCCAATACAAAATATTATTAGGATTTGTTTAACTATATAATTCAAACTTCTATAAAAATACCGTTGTCACAAACTTCAGCTGCGATCATTGCCGGCGCAATGAACATCAATGGAAAGCCAGATGCACTAATAAAATTAGCAATCAGAAAGCCCAAAAACCACTGTGGAAAGAAGTAGCTGATGAACTTGAAGAAAACGTTAATGAATAGGGAAACAAAGTACATTGGTCTTCGGCCGAACCTGTGATATTAATTACTGTCAACGTTACAACGTTTTTACACATTGTGTTTATATTCAATTGTCAATTCAATAGCCTATGCTTTACCTGTCTGCCAGCATCCCAAATCCCATTTGACCAATTGCACCACCGGCTGCCGCTACTGTGAAAATCTGTGTAGGATAATCCGATTTGGTACAAACCCAATTAAATTCAGTTGACATTGTAGTTTCGTAGTCCGTTTTATCATACTCCCAGCCATACTGACAAGGTGTGATTTCCCCAAATTGATCGTACATTGAGCATTGGCTTAACCTTGGCAATCCATTCGGACCAGTTTCACTAGAAATGATAATTATTTAATTAGCAAAAATTTTAAAATTGGGTTTAAACACGTCTTCTCTCCTCACATTGGTAATGTAAGATTTTTCCAGTAAGAAATATCAGTTCCATTTCCCATCCCCGGTACATGGCACCAATGATCTGGGACGGAGAACAGGAATATATTATTCATGGCCAGCCATGCCTGGATTGCAGTCAACGGGCACAGAACGACGTACACAAGGAATTTTTGATATCTTCCTTGTGATCCCACGAGTTTGAGGATTTCTTCGAAATCTTCACAATTCTGCGCCTTCTCCCCATTTTCCACTGCATGGGCCTGGAACCAAAAAGCAAAAACTACAAATTGTTTACTGAAAGCAATTCTTGTAAGGGTTCACAATCTCAAATCTTGGATTTCTGCCTAAGAATCTTGAACTACAATTAAATACACGTGCCCACCTTTGCCAAAGACTCCGATTCCATCAAATTTAATTTGTTTTTTACAGTTTGAAAATTACAACTGTGCAAATGGGATAAAGCGTGAAAAAAGGGTTAAGAGCGGCAAGGTAGTTAAGAGGTGATGACTTTGTGACCTGTTGATGTGAAATGATTTGATCCGAGGGTGGATATTGCAGAACAGATGAGTTATATTGGCGCCGCACATGCCAGGCAGGCATGCCAGGCTGATTTACTTAAAAATTAACTATATTTATTCAAATCAAGCGAGGTCGAATTCATTTACAGTGGCAAAGGATGCTGGACACGAGTTTGGCTGGGGTCCGGTGAGTTAATATTATTGAGGGAATTAATATCATTTGTGATCATTAACCATCACAGGGGATCAGGGCAGAGCAGGGGTGAGCACAACACATTTGCAAAGTGCACATTAAGTAGTATACGAGATAACATCTACTTCCGTGTGCTAAACTAATCTAATGGAAGCTCGCAAAACAAAATAGTACATATAAACTCATAGTGTCACTCACCTTGATGCCTTCGGATGAATCTGTCATTTTATAATAATTCTCTATATAAATTTAAATGTCCGTTTGCACTGAATGCACGTTTGCGACGAAAAATACTTTTTGTCCGATAAGAGATAAGGTATTGACTGGTGTGCAGTTTAATTCGTTCAATAGTGTGGCCATGCCAGGAGTACCACAACAGAATAGAGCATGTAAAACACAACTGCATTAAAAAATCCAATATTGTAATTAAATAACTAATAACACAATTGATTGAGCTCAAACAGCACAGGGCTAAATAAACTATTTGGAAGTAGTGCAGGGCTACTTAATGGGATAAGTAGACCGTGCCAAACATAAGGAGCAACACTAATAAATCAACTGGCATCAAAGTTCACAACTTCCGCGTCCAGCCCAGCTGTTGGCCTTAAATATGCTGGAATAGAGCATTACAATACAATACTATAGTCATGCAAGCTTTAATTAAATGAACAATAGTGCCTACTCTAATATGCATGTACTGCCCCGAGCAAACCAACAGAGGAATCATTTGATGAACCGGACACAAAATTATGTAATATGTGATTTATTATGCAACAGAGGGTAGTAATTTCGCGCATTTTGCAAGTGAAGTTACGCTATCAAGTATTTGCACTCATTGTGTCCTTTTGCAGCGACTCATCAAGTGGTTCTTTCTTAGTACCGGAATTAAAGCTCCAAAACTTTTGATTTTTTCCGAGATTGACTGCATCCTCGACAGTATCCCGGAGGTTTTGGTTATGTGTTTCTGGGAGAACTGTCGCTGCAAATGCACTAACCACAGCGAATGTTCCAAAGAAAATATAGTGGCTTGTGACCAGCGCCTTCCAATTCTGTCCAAAAGTATCTGTCCAATCAGCAAGGCTGGGAGTTCCACAATAGACATGAGCGAGAAATTCAAAAACCGACTGCCAGCCATATTAGGTGTATGTATTTAGTGCAAGTCCTTCAAAAATGATTGTAGACATTGACCTGGTCATATAAATCACTTATATATAATTATTTACTTTACATAATTAAGATGTATATATATGCCAAGAAATTGTAATTGATGATTAATATTACCAAGCAAGTATCATCATGACTGTGTTAATGGCAAGCCTTTTACGAGAAAATAACGTCCAGATATGGTGCTTTTTCTCATCCGCTGTGTAATTAACATCATGCAAATTTTGCAAGATTGCGTCAAGCCTTTCCTTTGACATCGCATTTGAGTTTCCATTAATTTTTGCGATGTGGAGAATAATATCCCTGGCTTTCTTCAAGCGTCCAACTGAAATGAGCCACCGCGGTGATTCAAGTAGGATTCTGTAGAACACAAATATCAAAAGCCCAGGAGCCGTAGTAAGAAACCCAATCGTCGTTATCCAAGCTCGACCGAGCCAAGCCACGAGTGGCAGCGCCACCAACGCGGCAACCCAAGCGATCGACGGTATAGAATAAACATAAGCAATTTCGTATTTCCATTCAACCCACCAGTTGAGCATAACTCAGCTACAATTAGTAGCGGAGCCTTTAACATTAAACCTACAGGGGTGCCAGTTAAATATGAGCGATTTTCAAACTGCTGTAAAAGCGAAACCGCTGGGAATGTTTTCACGAAATTTGGCCTCAACAAAGGTCAAACCCTAGAAATGAGTAATCAGTCTTGATTTCTGTGTTCAATAAAAAAATGGCGCCCCCAGGAAGCCCGAACTGTGAAAGCATGGCAAAAGTACTTTGCGGGCCATTTGAACGTATGTTAATGTCGTTATGCTGCAAATGTGTTTCCCACATTGGTTTTGGGAGTTCGACCTCGAGTGTTGGCTTCAAAACGAAGCCAATGTAGTAGTGAGCAATAATCTTTGGTTTTGGTGTTCAAAAATGAGCGGAAGCGCTTCCCTGCCCGCCATAAACCCAGCAACCACCACCTTCTCCCCAAAGCTTTCTCGGTGAGCTTTCACCCAACATTCAGGTTTAGTTTTACTCTCCGCACATAGTAAATTTATGAATCGCTGGCCAAATCTTGCACATGGAGGAATGCTTCGTCTAATAAGACACAAAACTCCGACTTCAACCCCGCCAGGTGGTGCCTGTACAGCTTCCGGTTTTTGACTGTGCGACACTTTCAGAGCATGCACCGATGGTTTTACTTGGTAACTGGATCTAATTTTTCTTATATGATCGTGCAAATAGTGGTCCTACTCAAATTCACTGTTTTGGGGATGCTACCTTGACATGGGTGGTTTTCTTTTGAGGTCAACCACTCTATTCTCTGAATCGCCGATTTTGTCACTTTTTGGGGGTTTTGGTTTCAATGAATAACCACTTTACCATTTAAGCAAAATTGTGCTTTAAAACCTTCATCTGGCATTATTCTTTTAATTTTAATCTCATTTGGCGAAAAAGTAGCTTTTTAACCATGGAAGAACTATAAACTGGCCCGCAAAGTACTTTTACTATGCTTTCACAGTTCGGGCTTCCTGGGGGCGCCATTTTTTGGTTGAACACGGAAATCAAAACTGATTACTCATTTCCAGGGTTTGACCTTTGTTGAGGCCAAATTTCGTGAAAAAATTCCCAGCGGTTTCTTTTTTATGGCAGTTTGAAAATCGCTCACATTTAACTGGCACCCCTGTATAGCCCCATCCCGCACATGAAACCGGTGACCAGGAATCCATAAATCCACTGGGGGATGAAGAAACTTATAAATTTTGAAAGAATGTTTAGAAATAAGCAAGTGAAGTACGTGGTTTTCCGACCAAAGCTGAAAAAAAAGCAGGACAATTATCAACATCAAGTGTACAAGAAGACAGCAGCATATTGTTGTTATTTGCTGTATTCGTGTTTTTACTTATCAGCCGCAATTCAAAAAAATGTTTCCCCAATTGCAGTCCCAGCTGCTGCTGCGGAAAATACTCTTGTTGCATAATCTGATTTTGAGCAAACCCAGTCAAACCCCGAAGATATTGTGTCCTCGTAATCGGTCTTGTCATAGTCCCAACCTAATTGGCAGGTGGTAACATTACCAAGGTCATCATCATACATTGTACATTTGCTAAATGAAGTGATGCCAGCTTCATCAGTCTTGCAGATCGAGCAATTTGAGAATTAATTATACTGTTTCAATAAAAAAAGCAGTGAAGGGAGATGGACATGTGTTAGTTTTGTCATCATCCATCTAAAGTTGTTCTTCTTTTTAGGTAAATATTTTATTTGAAAATTACAGTGGGATGGTCTGAGTTTTCTAGGATTCAATATCCGTGCCAGCATCCATCCCCGGCACGTGGTACCAATAACGGTCTGGAATGTAGAGGAGAAAAATGTAGTTGCATGCCAGCCATGCTTGAATTCCACAGATCGGACTCAGAACGCCATACACTAGAAACTTTTGATAGCGTCCTTTGGACCCCACGATGTTAAGAATGTCGTCAAAGTCCTCGTGCTTTTGAATATCTCTCTGGAGTTGTTTCAATTCGATGCAGTAAACAATTTAATAATCAAAGAATCATTTCGCATGTATCTTCTTTGTAGTTTCCACTTCAGATTCCGTCATATTAAATCAATGTAGGGAATTGATTCACTTTCTTCTGAATAAAAATCAATAGTGAAATTGATACTTGTAAAAATTAATCTTTCAAAAATTTATATGGGTTTTTGAGTTATATTTCCGTATACTTTCCGTATAAGTTATGAATGGTTGCTGTTGCAGGGACAAGGTTACGGGTAGTGCTCGGATCGAATCGAATCATGAT
>JAAXYW010002789.1:0-13841 GCA_036851895.1 Orthonychiurus folsomi | reverse complement strand
CCATATAAATCTCGATTTTACAGGTCTCCCCATGTAAAATATTTCGGGCCAAATTTAAAAAATTCGGCTAAATTCGAAATTTGAGTAGTGAGAACGGACACTTTGTGAAACATTGTTTCTATGTAGAAGTAACATGTGGACAAAATTTCAGCCAAATCGGGAGGTTACAACCTGAGTACATCCCTCGTGAGTTGGCTTGGAATATTATTTCAAATCCTGCATCAGCCGAGATGGGATGATAGGGATGGGCGCGCCATGAAAAAAAAACCTTTGCATTCATCTTAATCTAATTTAGCTCGAAGACAGTCCTATGAATACCAAATCAAGGCACTACCCTGACTTCAGGAGAAAGCAACAAATTTGTATTTCATCCCAACGACTCAAACAATGCACAGTTAAATTCGGTTAAACAAGTACCATTGCTGCACGAACAAATATTATGCTTCATAAATTTTTGCTCGCGGGCGACTGGAATGTAAATGATACTGACATGAGAACTTACTGAGAATCAAATGTTAACAAATTCACAATTCAGCATTTTTAAAATTCAATTGAAATACTGTCATATTCTTGTTGCAGGTATGGATTCATTCGTGAGATTCGTCTAAAATACAAGGTAAGAACTTCACATTTTTTGGTCTTCCGTCCAGTATTTGTTTTATAAATTGCTTTCCCCACTCTCCGCTTCCTCTCCTCTGGCTGTGTAGCATGCGAGCGAACATTATTAGGGCTGGGCGTGATGATGGTCAGACGAGACTAAGCGAGGTGGATTTAGGAAAGAAAATACACAAACTTGGCTCTTAAGCCTTGACCTTTCATGCGTATAACCGATTTGTTCAATTTCATTGGCTCCAACTCTGGAAATAGTAGGAATAACCTGATGTGATCCATGGTGGTTTTGGAGGTTGGCGGAAGTATGTCCTAAATTTGCACGCCATAGCCAGACTTCCCCTTCCAGTTCCGATCCCAAATCCCAACCACAGCTTGCTCCTCCAGCATCAATCTCCATTGCATTTGTTTTATAAATAGAAATCCAAATTTAACCAAGCTTTCCCAACCATGCAACTTTCCCGTTATTCAATTTAATCTTGAATTTGTTCTTCCGGTCCGGAAAGAATTTTTTCCGTGCTCCTTACTACACATTATGTAGTTATCACATGCAAGGTGGGGTGGAAAGTGGCAGTGTCAGATTAGAAGATTGGGTTGTGGTAGTTGTTTGCACATGGGTTTATTTTTGGGTAAAGAAATTTACTATGTATTAGCATGTGGATTTGTGGTTGGCCACCACTGGCCTTGTGGTATTTGGCTTACCCTGGAGTAATAATGATTTTGTGGCTGGAAAGCTGCATACGTACGTTATGTACGTACGTACGGTACCACGCCCTGCTGTAAAGATGGGATATCTTCATTTATTTTGAACGCACTTTGTCTTATAAGTTATTGTTCAAAGAAGCTTCTAACTAAATTATCTACCCAACACAAATAGGAGTATGACTTAATGCCATTCCTTCCCGTCTCCGGGTGGAAGAAGGCCAAAAAGTTTCACATGGAATTTGGAATTTCGTCAAGGGAAATGCTTCCCATTCATTTCGCTTTCTGACTTCCGTGGATTTAGCTTTTTTTTTCAAGGAAAGAAACAAGAGGTGATCCAAAGGTTTGGTGGAGTAGAGAAAGTTTTTTGTGTGAGTCCGGGGCTCAATGTTTCCTCTCACAGCTAGTACATATCCCCCGTCAAACTCTCTCATTTATTTATTTCTTTTCCCACGGAAGAAAGGGATATACTGTGATAATCGGGTGGATGGATTTCCCATGGAGCTTTTTAACTTGCATTTTCTCTCCTTTCCGACTCCACTTCATCCTTCAAGCAATTTATCTTCTCTTGCCAATGACATTGAGGCAAGTTAACCTCTTTCCATCCTGTGTGCTTGGCTTTAATTCAAATTCATACACAACAAATGCTTCATGCGATGCCTTCCAGCAAGTACAACTATATACGGAATGAAATAGTACTGAATTATTATTGATAGTCGACTACACATGTCATACTAGGAAGGGGGAAAACTTCTTGGAAGAAAAGGGTGTTTGTGTGGAAGGACGTGTGTTGATTTGGATCCTTGTGTGTTATTTGTGCAATACCAACTCTTTCGTGGTCCATCCAATCCTCACTCTAACTGACTTGGGTACAAGAAGCTGGGGGAGTAAATTCTTTAGCTGGAGAGAGTGGAGGGGCTCTGCGTGATGCGTATAACAAAATGATAGGATTAAGGAGAGAATGGATCTTACTTAGAGGTTTGGGTCCATCCAGTCAAGTTTGGGTAGAAATGATGTGGGAAATGTGATTCGTGCTCCTTGGCTTGGCTTCTTTGGCATAGACACAAGTAGAAGAGAGAAAAAAAAGCAAAAGCGGGAGTTTGGTGGATTTGGACAGAGTCAGAGGACAAATGAGACTTTTCTCAAAGATCCTCCGCATGAGTTCTAATGGAGTTTAGTGTCACAAGTTTATTACATTTGCAGCTCCTTCTACTGAAGAGGAGCTTGAGAAGGAGGGAGCAGCGTCCGATATGGAATTGTGTCTTGTCGTTGACTTTTCGGTATCTCCTGATCCTCTTCCAGTATTCTAGGATGTAGGGCCTTCAAATAACTTACACTCATGCCTTTCGTATTATTTCTCCATCCACAAAATATTGTAATCCCTTTCCCCAACTCAACTTTCAGAAGTGGTTTTCTCTCAACACCCCTCTGCATAGTTTCGTTCCTTCGTTCTTGTCTTTCCCTTCAATTCATCCCATCTCTCTGATCACATCATGCATGGATTGTTTATAGTATTTCCTTCGTTAGGTATTTACCACAAGGAATTGACTACAAGAAATCCAAAATCCATTCGGGCATTGGAGTCTGAAGTTGTAGATTGGAGTTTTGGGAATCTTGTTTGTGGATTGGCAGAAGTTGGTGGTTAGTTTTGGGAATGCTTGATAATTATGTTCGGATCAAATGATAGTTTCCAAAGCATAATACTTCATCGTTAGTTCATTCGGTTGAATAAATCCAAGTTTACACATCCTTCCAAACACTTTGATCAATTTAATGTATAATTTTGTGTGGGTGGCCCAAAGCACTTGTGAGTTAGTTAGTTTTGGATCCAACCAAAGGCCGTTTCAATCCATAAACTTTCCCTTCCATTTGACAGGATTGGGATGAGCTTCTCACTCCATGATTTGATATTTGGTTAAGTGAATTACAGATGCGGACGGAGGAAGGAGGTTAACCAGGACTAGAAAATGTGGTGAATGGTCTTTGATGTTTTTGGGAATTGATTGGACGGAGGAGAGAGAAAAGGGAAACACACACACACACACTAGTTAACATCCCAACAAATGAGAGGAATATTACAAAGTAATTTTCCAGTCAAAATAAAGAAATGTTGAAAACAGGGGAGTCGTTAGTTCCTTTTCCTTTCCGCTTTACACCTGACTTTAATCTACAGAAAGTTGTAAAATGTAAAGGGAAGGGAATACCAACAGAGAATAGGGGGTGGCGGATTTGATGGATGAAGATGAAGTCACGTTTGGATCCAAAGTATCTGCCAAGACAAGGAAAATACCTCTTCGTACCTAAGCCTCGCGTATTTAACACATCTTTCTGCCTTTTTGTGTTTTGCCAAGAGGCGTGAGCCTCAAAAATTAACTGCTCGTCAATTAAAACAAAGGGAAGCTTTGTAAGTGGACTTGTTTCTCTTGTGTTGAAACCTACGAAGCCGCTAGGGTTGTATCGACAAAACTTTAGCGAATTGCCTTCTCTTGTTCTCGAATCCCCTATTCTTCCACATGGACTACAGAAGATAAGTTTATGCTTCAAAATTTGAAGCTCCTGGGATAGGAGGGATAGAAAGTATCCTGGATTTGAAGGATGGTCTCTACTTATCCAGCCGCTTTATTGAACTCAAGCATACTGTTTGGATTTGTTGCGTGAACACTTTCGACAGCTTGTTAATGGGGGGTCCATTTCTTCTTTGATGTCATCTGTCATTACTCTCTTTCTCTCTTTTGGCTTTCACAAGGATCCACTTTTCAACCTTCAGCTATATGTTTCACAAACTGTTCCCGCGCCATTTTTCTGCTGAAATTCCCCTAGTCCAGCCACCGCCACCACCTAATCCGCAATGCGCGAATTCTCACCCGTGAGTCCCTGGCGATCATAATGTTTGCGTTTTTATTCCAATATTAAGATTCTCAATTTGAATGAATAAATTTGCTAGCAGACACGCTGTAGGTTTTAATGGCCGAGTTATTATTATTGCCTAATTTTTTGGTTTTGCGTTGAGTGCAAGTTCTTGTATGAATGGGAAGAAACTTCCTTGCAAAAATTGAATGGTAAGAGTTAATCGGTGGAAGAACATAATATGAGCAGCGAAATTAACACTGGTAATTTACATAGCATTTACTTGACCGAAGTCGTCTGCATAGCCAAATTATATACATTTTATAGTTTTTGTATTTATAATTTTTTGCGCCATGTAATGATATTAACGGGGTTCATATTTAAAATTGAACAGAAATTTCCCGGGAGAAAGGATACTTCTTTCAAATTGTGCGCACTCGCACAGTAGTATATAATGATTTTAATGACGCCGGCAAATCCCTCCTATTCCATAGTACATATTCTATCCTAAATAAATGAGTGCAGATTCTTTGCTCCTTTGCTACCGCAGTTGGCGGCTTTGTGGAAACGGGTAATCCGCTGCCATGAAGGAGCATCATTCCTTTTTTTCATTAACTAATAACTTGGAAGTGTAGGAACTCCTTGCGGAGCCATTAAAATGTGTCATCCCATCCCAGGCTCTTGTGAGCATGTAGGATGAGTGTCCCCGAGTGTAGTAGGTCAGAATTTTAAGTAGCGTTTATGCTCTGCCGTCAAACCTCTGACCCACTTCAAAAAGCCACTTCAATTTGATTGAAAAGCAAACCCTTTCAACTACCCATCCCAACCCACCCCTTGTTGATTTTAAAAGGGAATAGTTTTCGAAAATTTGCTTAACAAATATTGTTCTATACCGAATTTTAAATTTGCATATTCTCATCTTATCCTCCTTAAATCCTGCCGGGTTTGACTGAAGAGTTTTGTGACAAAAGGAGTTTACACAATTGTGTTTTCATTTGCATAAGGTTGAAGGACTTAGGTCAACAGCAAGTCAAAATATTCCATTCCAACATTTTATCAAGGAAAAAGCTATTGTAGAATCTGGCACAAATCCTCTCTTATGACTATTTGCAGTTGGGAGTTTGTGGCGAGCTCAAATGCATTGTACAATTCACTGTGAAAGGCAGAGTTTCACTTTTAGCCTTACGTATGTCAGGGCGGACAAAAATATTTGTGATTTTGTCTTTTTGAAGTTGAGAGATTTATTTGACAAGGACGCGTTGCATGGGACCTTCTCAACTATCCCACTCCTTTTGATGAGCGGTGAAGTTGTTTATTTTATGCATTTTCATTTAATTCCCTTTCTTTATCTATCAAATGAAAAGGAAGGAGTGTCTGTTTTGTGTATTGCAGGTATTTGCTGGGAAAGTGCTTCATCTCATCGACCAAGTTTTCCGGAGCTTACCATTAGGAACCGTCATTGACGGAAGAGTTCTTGTTGTTCATGGTGGCATTTCTGAGTCCACTGATTTGGGAATCATCACAGAAGTGGATCGACACAAGGTACGACTCTCACGCCTTTTTTATTTCTAAAGGATGAGTGCTTGGTCTGTGGATTTTTTCTAAGAATCTCTTCTATGAATTGCGTATCAATACTGGAAAGTCTATGGAATTTGCCATTTTAAAAGTAAATATTTTCACACGACAACCAACCCACACAACTTTTGAAAATGACAGGGGGTATTTTTTGTACATGTGAAAATGTGGGAGAAGAAAGTTGAATTATTCCAAATTACATATAATAATACATGCACTACAATTTTAGCTAGGATACCACAATTGAATCATAAAATATGCAATGGAAAAATAGTAGCGCGCGGGGATATGAATTGTATGGGAAAAGTAGGATTGTGTTTGATGTTATAATGGATTGCACAATTTGTAATTTGGCAAAATGCGCAACTCCTGGATTCGTCTTGCATGTTGACTGAAACTAATCTACATTAAGATTTTCATGGAGGTAATCGTGGAATGGATTTGCCATCCCGTCCAACCCATTATAGGGTCGGGCTCTTGAGTGTTATTCGTGGCATATTCCGGTCTAATGTTTATGTTTATGGCAGGACTGCATGCATGCACGCACACATTTTGTGAGGACCAATTTACTTATACTCTAGATAATAATGAAGTACATAGTCACATTCCCGTGTACTAACACAAAACTACTCCGCCTGCTATTGAAATTCTAGGAGATGGATGAATAGAAAAATACTTCCCCCTTCCACACAGCCCAGCTCAGCGAAGGTAGCTGTTTTTTAAGAACTGTGTGTCGCTGGAAATAAATAGATAGATAGAATATTACGAGGAGAAAGGAAAGAGCGATTCACATGATGATCGTGCCATAGGAAAAAATAAAATGTGGAAAAGAACGTTTCGTGCTCAACATAAAATAAGATAGTGGAAAATAACAGGATGAGCATGACCTAGCACGTTACATGTGAATGAATACGGGCAATTACGTTCCTTTTCCCCTCGCCCTCATTTCATTTCGTGCTAGTGAAAGAGTGCGTGCTAAATACATTTTTTTTGGATATAATTTGTATTTCTCACTCTACTTTCTCTCTACACTTTCTCATTAACTCCCTTTTTGTTCCCTTTCCTTCCAATATAATTCCTAGTCTAAATTAAAATCGAATTTTTTGAATAGCAATGCTTTTAATGAATTGTTCTGAGCAGGCATCAATATCGCTTATATAGGATTCGCTGCGCTGCTACAAGTTGTAAATAACTTAGTCATTATTGTGCATTCCTTGTATTTGGATATGGGTTAAAATTGACTTGATATTTTGTATTGTTATGATTGTTGAGGTCCAAGACTCCGTGAAATGGAATGAATAGCAATTCTATTCTTACATTTCCTTTATTTAGGTTTACTATATATGCTCCCAAGAACTAACATTATTGACTTTCCTCTCACAGTACGTGTCTATTCTGAGACCACCTGTAGTTGAGACCATGGATGAGGATGGGAAAATTATTCCACTCCAGGATCTATATTCCACGGGACACAACAGCAATGAATGGAAGCAGGTAAACTTAGTTCTCTAATTATTTCATAGGACCTTAGCTGTGGGGATTAAAACGTCATAGCTTTCTTCAAGAAAAGAATGCTGAGCTGGGCTATGCCATTCATAATTAATAACTGGACGTGCTGTAAAGAAAGAAAGTTCTTAGGAAGTGAATGTGAACGTTTGTGCAAGAGGGGGGAGGGATTCCCATGTTTGATCATGTTATTGGAGACACTTATTTATCATCGACCTTATTCCAAGCACACGGTTTTAGAAGCGAGCCATATGTACGATTCTTGTGTCTCCTGTGATGTTCGTCCGTTCAAAAGGGTAACCCCCTCCATAATCTGACCAGAGACATGACATTGATCGACCCAAGCCAAAAGGCTGCGTGCTTGACCGATTGTTTAAAGAAAATACATTACGTAATAGCAAGTTGCACTGTGGACAGTGCAACGTGCAAACTCCAAACTTTTGTTTCTGACAGGCAGTTATCCCCCTTAAGGAGTCTCCCCTTCATTTCTGCTTCCATCCGAGGCGAAATGTTAAATTTTTTACAAATTTAAGTTTCTTTCTGACTCATGCCTGCCTACCCTTATGGTTTGACAAAAACATATTCCTACCTTGTCTTCATTCCGTCTTGCACTATGTCATGCTAAACATATTGAAGGCTGTCAAACCCTCCCAAGTGTCACTTTGACTGTTACAAATGTCCGCAGAGTGAGTGCAAAGACACATTTCAAATTCATATCTTTCAGAATGCCGAGCAGTTCAACAGCACGTCCCACTTATTCCTACTAGATTTAATGCATCGTACTCTATTCATTTGACAGCTAAGATCAAAGATTCCTACACAGCTTTGGCTGTCGGGCCATTAAACTACATCCTAATTACAAGAATACATCTCCGCCATGTAAAGCTACCCAGAATGGCAGCATGTTTATACATAGAACTTAGATTTTAGAAGATACAATGCGCTTTCAAACTACAAATATTTGTATACTCTTATGAACTTTTTTTATACTACATTTGTAGCTGTATAGAATGTAGGAAGCCAACAGGAATAAAGTTGAAGAAATAAAGTCTATAATTACTTACTTGGTTCACCAATAGAAGATTATGGATTTACGGTCCAATAAGCTAGATGTATAAAGATTAAAAGGAAGGAAAGAGGGTTATAATTTCCCATGCTTGAATGACTATCATGCTGCGTCTCTAAAAAGGACTTTTGGAATTGATTTCTCTCAGGTGTTGGATTTGCTGTGGAGTGATCCACAAGGTGGGACTGGATGTTCTCCAAATACTTTCAGAGGAGGTGGCTCTTATTTTGGCTATGACGTGACGGAGAAAGTACTTAAAAAACATGGGCTTCAGCTCCTAATTCGCTCCCATGAATGCAAACCAGATGGCTATGAATTCATGCACAACAACAAGGTCAGTCTCAACAACTATTGGATTTATATTATGTTATTTGCTACTATTATTCTTTAAACTTTGCATACATTATTTACTTTGTATCATAAATAATATTTACTTTACTGTCAGCTGGATTTCCTTTGTATTTGTCGGGAAATTGGAAGGTTGGACACACAATTGTGTAGCGCTTTGCTCCTGAATTTCTTAGTTATTTATTTTTGTAAATATTTGTTTAAAATATTTGAGTTTCATTGAAGTCCTTAGTTTTACCTTCAAGTGGAATCACTTTCCTTTCCTGCGTATTGATCTATCGAACTTGAACTTATACGTGGGGAGAGCGGCTCGTATTTAGTTACCCTTCCTGACTTCCACTTCCACCGCACCGTCAGACAAAAAAAAATGAAATTTTTATTTGGATGTTCCATCCTTTGTTTATTCTTTCCCGGCGGAATCCTAATATCTTTCAAAATAAGTTTTTTTTTTGGTTTGCACAAGGTTTCCCAAGTTGGTTTGGCTTACAGCTTATATTCTCGGTCCGTGGCTTCAATTTTCTGAAATATAATTCCCCTTTTAAAATAAATCTTTATTAGGTAATCATGCTTCCGTTTTCAAATAAGATATTCGATTTTATACCAGTGCCAGTGTTTAATTTTAGTTAAAACTATTGAGTGACATTTACCTTTTTTTATTTCTGAAGTTCCGTTGAATTCATGTGTTGGCATAATACATTTCTTTCATGATTTCCTCATCCAGCATCACAGGTTTTTCAGTCAACTGCACAGAAGGAAAGTAAAACTTCTTCTGGAATTAATTTCTACTTGTTGCACTTGAAAGGTTTATAATTTGTGAATTGGTTGGATGGTGTGTGTCTAATCGTAAGTTAGAATTACATGTTGGCTAATTGACATCGTATTGATTACTCCGACCAATTCCAGTTTTACTGCCAGTACGGTGGGTGATCTCGTTTCTGCATTACTGTACATTGAGCTTATCAAATTCTATTTTAAGCTAGGTTCATAGATTTTTTTTCTTCATCTCCTCCTCATTTCTTACCTGTTCAAATTCCAGTGTATCGTCTTTCCCTTTTCTCCGTCCTGGATTGGGTGGGTAATTTTAATGAGTCCGCCTGCTTTTCCATCCACCTCTTCAGTTCGGCGGATGGAGTAGTTTCACAGAATTACATTTAGTGAAAGTCCATGAATGCATTTGAGGGGATGGTGGTACGGTGTAGCATGGTTTGTAATGTTTTTATTACCAACTGTACCTACTTACTTCTCCCCTTCCCCTCCTTCCTCAAAGTCTCAGTGTCTTCCGGAAACTTAATTTGCAGCCTCGTTTCCTTCCATAACCCAAGGGACTTTCACAGGCTGTGAATTAAGATAATTTGAGGCTGCTCTAGAGGCAATCGCAGCCAAGGCGCTAAAAATTTTATATGCTTCTCCCATCCGAATTTGCTTTAACACTAATTAGTTCATTTGGGAAGGGAATGAGTTGAACTAAAAGACAATAAAACATTCCTCCGTTTCTCCTCCATCTTGCCGAGTGTTAGTCTACTTTCAAAATTGAGTAATTAAGGGACACGGCATAATTTCCGTTCTACTCCCTGACTAATTATTTGGGTAATGCTTCATCATTAGTACTACAATTAATGTCATATTGCAATGAGCTTCCATGTGTATTCTTGAATTATTCGCTCGCCTGACCTGTTTGGCTGCACTACTGATAAGCAATTATTTTGTAGAGTCGTGTTGTTTAATTTTGGACAATTTACAAAACTGATGTAAGGATTCCATTTTGTAAATATAATACCAAAATTGCAATATTTCAGAATTTTGTTAATTGAGGAAATTTGGTATGATGGTGCATATCTGGGTAGCCCACGGAAGAGAGAACATCCTGAAAATCCTTGATAAATATCTACTAAGTCCTGCACAAAACTAATATTATTGAGGTCAAGTCTTGAGATATAACGAAGAAGTATATACCAAATTTTAAGTAAAGGAACACTTGTTTCAACAATTTTGCGGTGCTATTAATATTCTAAAAGTATTTCAATCTATCCTAATCGTATGTCAGTTTATTCTGGTATTCCAAATATTTTGTCCTTCAGAATAAATATTTCTAAACTCAGAATTGAATATGCTTATAATACTGTGCGCTTACCGACTGTGCGCAGTCTGTTGCAAAAATATTGAACGTTGTTGTCATTTTTTTGGGTCACCCTGTATGAAACATTTGTTTTCCACAGTGCTTGACTGTATTTTCTGCATCCAATTACTACGAGGAAGGATCGAACAAAGGAGCCTACGTGAAATTGATTGGCGGACCAACTGTGGAGCTGGAACCGTATTTTGTTCAATTTAATGCAGCCACGCCAAAATTGCGAAGCATGACGATAAGACAACGTGTTGGACTTGTGGAAGCTTCCGCATTCCGTGAACTCAGATCCAGGATTAAAGAACGTCAGGAGCAACTCATTCAAATCTTCAGTGGCTATGACCCTGATGGATCTGGTATGCATTTGACATTTTGACTTCACCCAACTTTCCGTTTCCCCCGAAATTCCCATTCCCCGTGATTCTGGAAATTGGAATTTTACGACTAGTACCAAGGAGAAAATCAAATTTAAATTCGGTAGATTTATGTATTTTGAAATATCCCACTCCGCTCCAATGAATCACCTGTTTCTTCTCTTAGAAATTGCAATAAAGATTACAAAAGTGTTGGCGGACAATTTCAAAGGAAATCATTTCAATCAAATTTGATTCGAAGGACTTCCTTCAAACTTACTACATGGTTTAACGGACACGTAGAGACCCAAAATTGAAGCCGCTTGCTTTTTTTTTGATAATGTGCCTCCCACGTCCCACCTAGTCATCCAATTCGAAATTGAGTTTACGACATTTCCTCTCCTTGAGCACTTTTCCAGGATGGATTTCTGAGCTGGAAAACGAATCTACTTCCCCCCAATTGCAAATTACTCTGTCGAATGATGGAGATGGGATGGAGTATTCATAAGGCTAAATGTTCTGTTTCTTTCCCATTTGAAAGCAATTTTCCACCGGATCCACTAAATATTTTCTCAAATATGAGAAATGTGCACACTTCATTGATTCAGAATCTTTTTCCCATTCCTGGATCCGACGGAGGATGAAAGGCAGTCAGAATTCCGTAGGAAAAGTAAAGTCGGCCTCCACACATTTCCCCTTTGGTGGATCTCTGGGGCCGAATTTGTCTTTGATGAGATTACGTTTTAGGAGTCCCCCGCTCTTTCTTCTTTCTCCCCCTCCCTTCGTCTTCCATGTTTCAGAATTCCAAGGAGTATTATTTGTGTGAATAAATTCTTTGGTGGATCTTGAATTCTTTGGATGCAAATGTCTCTTCCAATTTCCATCCACTTTTGAATTTTTGTTCGGCGTTTATCCTTGACGAATGCCATTATTCAATTCCGTGGTGAGTGTATCCCCCCCTCTCACAAGTTAAAGTCAAACAGTCAGCTCCAGACTTGGAAGTAATGTATTTCACACGTTAGGATTTACTCAAATCCCTTCTTCCCCTTCTTTGGAACCGGATGTTTTTCGAGGTGAACTCAACCAAACCTTCAACTTGTGGCGAATGGCTTAAATCTGACTGTTTACCGCTAATTCCTAAAAATACGTTGGCCAATCAATGGATTTAGTCGAGTTTGTGTACAAGCTAATTATTTGCCAATTCCCGCAGTCAGGGTTGTGGCATATCTAAATAATTTGATACTAAAAGTTTGATTTAAATTACCCGGATGTGTGTGTCAAAGCAAAATTGGGTACATGTTTTACAATCCTGGAAAATCTATGTATAACAGGACTGGTGAGTGTTGGAGATTGGTGCATTGCATTGGAGGAAGCCACAGACTTGAAATTGCCCTGGAGACTTTTGCGAACTAAATTGGCGGAACTGGATCCTGTCCTTGGAATGGTTAAGGTGCACTCAACATTTCAGGAAGAACCACCATCTGCTTCTGAGGTACAATTACTCGGTTTATTGAATACTAGCTAGTAAATGCAAGACGCTGCAATTTTTAAAGTTAAGAATGAAAGTAGTATTTGCAGTTTAAAAGTGGAAAGAAAACAAACACACTCCAAATTGAATTTTGTAGAAATATCCAAGACAAAAATACTTTTTTGCGTAGAAAAGTATTGCAGCTAAATTCTTTGCTATTACCGAGTACATATGCTTTAGCATATGGCACAGGTATTGTAATCGTTTAGTCCGTCGGTCGTCCGTCTTCTTGCAGCACTCATTGGCGTTATAACCTAAATGCCGCTTTATACCGCTTCTTTGGCTAAAATTTATTGGGATTAAAACGGCGTTGAGAAGCAGGGTGCTTCGTACATTTGCGAAGCAGTCACATTGCCATAAAAATTGAGTAAGAAGCAAGTAAGAATAAGGAAGTAGATAATTTGCGAAATTTCTCAAAAAAATTAAATTTCTCAAAATTACGCAAAATTTTGCAAAAAAATTAAATTTTGGGAACTTTGAGAAATTTCAAAAAAATATTCACATTAAGTGTGAAGCACAGGTTATATTGTTGACTTCAATTCATTCAGAACTTTGTTAAACTTCACAGAACTTTTTTTTCCTGCCCACCGAATTGTTTGATTTTAAAATATCACAAGCACAATATATTGTTCTCAAACATATGAAAAATGCAGCCACGGCGCTTCCAGGCAACGTCACGAAAATTGTGAACACAACTGTGCTAAATACTGTATTTTTGACTTAATTTCATACTTAATTAGTTCAAGTTTCAATGTTATTGTGATCGGTTTTCTAGTCTTTTAAGACTTTATTTGATTACACTGTACATTATTTCTAGACAACTAATGCTTTCTACAGTGATCTAAATTACGCATATTCTAATACCTACCAAGCAATTTGCAATCAACATTTTTCTTCATCCTATTCAAGGAAATAAAATTTGAGGCTCGAGAGTGGAAAACCATGCTCTACTGTAAAATCATTCTAGACTCCGATTATTACAGGAGATATAGACAAAGGAACCAGGAGTTTTGAACTCCAAAACGATAGAGGTACAGAGAAAACTGTCATTGGGAAAACTGCACACCTTCCGTAGAATCCATAGATTTGTTTAGTGCACTTTCCTTTTGTCATCAACGAAATGTCAAGCAACCAGAATTTAACGGTTACGCTTGGGGTTAGAAGAAATGCACAATCCCTCAA
>JAAXYW010002788.1:0-13844 GCA_036851895.1 Orthonychiurus folsomi | reverse complement strand
ACGGCAGCAATCATGGCAATGTTTTTCATTGCATAAAATTCCAATTCCAAAATTCCATTCTTTCATAATTCAGATCAGAGGTCAACTCCGTGACATTCCTGAACAAAGATTCCCTTCCCCTGACCACAAACAGGATGTTTCTGTGTTTATTTAAGGTTCGACTGACGACGGCAAGTCAATGTTGTATTTGCTGGAATTTCCTTTTTGCCTGAATGAGTTTATACAATGTACACATCCAGAAACAGAAGGTTGAACCCTACAACTCCTGTCGTCCACTCACACAACCGCAAGGCGTTCCTCCTCCAGTGTGAAAAAAACAGTCAGCCGAAGGAACAAAAATCCCCAGAATTAAATCAACTCACCGGCAATAACGTTGATGTCAGGAACATTTTCTGCAGACAAATCCGCGGTCCTCGGATTCCGCTCGAATGCTTCCCTCAGAGTCTGTTTCTTGGACGCAGAGCCACAAAGGCGATACAGTCCAATGATATCCAGTCCCCGCCGCTCAATCTCCTCAATACACTTTTGAACAATGAGAGGGACATTGAGTCCGGAGTCTTCCCTCATTACGACGCTGGACACATCCACACCAAAAAGTCCAATCTTCTTCTTCTCCCTTTTGAATGCCTCTTGGGGTGGGGTGTGCTTCAGCTTCACGTACAGTGTTCCCCTCGGCTCCACTTTGATCGCCAAATGATGAAAGGCCGAGTTGGGGTTAATGTCACTCAGAATTTGTGTCAAGTTGACTGAGCCCTTGTAGCAGAGGCGGTGGCGGAGCTGGGGGTCCCAGGAATAGATGAGGAAATCCAATTCCTTGTTGTTCACCAAATCCAACTCGAAAATCTCATCCCAGTCAAAATTTTGGTCTCCCGTGCAAACCACTGTACGTGCCTATCGAATCAAACCAAGCAAAATCTTTAGTTTAAACATTCCCGCCAATTCTCTCAATCAAATCTCGTCAAAAGCCAAAAGAAGTGTATTAATTATAAATTAAACCCAATTAATAAATATTTCCGCATGTGTCACCTTATGAACACGATCACATTCCAAGACACAGTACAAATCCCGGGTTCGGACTGAGGAGTCTGTGGCCCGCACTGTACTGCGGAGGGCACGGCCCGCCAAAAGATGAACCCTCAAAATCCCGGAATGACCATGGAGTACAGCAGGGGCCCCGGTCCCTTGCCCAGGGACATCAGAAGCAGCGGAGGAGGGACGTTCAATTTTGTAACGTAGAAACTCAGACGGATTGATTGTCAGGAGTCGGAGGCGAGGCTCCACAGCCGACGTAACGGGTGTCGAAAGTGTGGATCGACTCAGGATCCCTGATGAAGTCCCCGACCCACCGATTGGAGGGACGGAGGAAGACATTCCAAAACGACTCACAATGTTGTCCGGTTTTTCATCCAAATCATCTTTCAGTAGATCCCGATTGATGAGGGACCGACTTAAGATTTCCTTCCTGAGCAAAATGGATTCGGAGTCTTTTTCCCGATCCGATGAGATTCGATGGAGGAGGGCAGAGGTTGGGGTGGAGCGTCCGGTCTCAGATAAACTGGTGATGAGGTCACGGGAACGAGAGGGTGTAATCCCAAGTCGGCGGAGTGGGTCAGAGGCAAGGATGTTGTCCTTCGTGAGAGATGTGGAGGTTGTCATGCTTAAGGGCTCCCGACTCAAACCCAGGGAGGCAAGGGCAGATGAGGCTGACGGTGAACGACCGGCAAGGGCTCTCGCGAGGGTGGAGTCACCGCCGCTGAGCCCAAGGCCAAGGAGGTGGGAACGGTAGGAATAATAAGGCTGGTCCTGGAGAAGAAAACAAAAATGTAATGGGTTATTTCATCGGAAGTTTTATTAAAATGGCAAGAAAAACATTAAATGTTAGTTGCATGTTGTGTACCTTTGCCTGCGATGCTTCCCACGCCTTAAGTTGGGATTGGGCTTGATTCTCCCGATCAATGTCGTCGTGCAACCTCTTGATTTCCCTTTCGGTACGCTAAATTTTGAGAGTCAGAGGGTTAATCAACTTAATCAAATTTTGCCATACTTCATTTTACCAAGTGTTTTAGGGAGTCGTAGCTAACTAATTTAACTAAGAATTTAACTAACTACGTTACTAGGAATGAACTACTTTAGTTCGTAGAGTGTAATTTAAATATTTTAAACTGCTAATTGGCTTTGAAGTAATTATTTTTGTCTTCAAATTATATTATAATTATTGTGGCTAATGGTCTTTGCCAAATAACCATATCAAAAGAATACTTGCACTTAATGGACCAATGAAAATTGTCGAAGTGTCCTAATTTCACCACGCTTCGATATGGATTTATCCAGATTTAAATCCCCGTGATTTACTTAAAATTAGAAACTGGAATGGAAATTTCTAATCCGAAGAGGAAAAACCTTACCTGTCTCGCCCTGTCAAGGAGATTAAGATTCTCAGCACTGAATGTGAATTTGGCAGCCCTCTGCGTCTCCAGAAGTTCAACATCTCTGTGAGTTTTGAGTCTTTCATAAATGGCACTCGTGGAGGGAGCCCTCGTCAACCAACTTCGGTATTCCCCAGAAGTGAACACACCTGGAGACGAAGGAATTCTCCCTGGATACACAAATCAAATCCTTGAGTCATCAACCCTGGACATCTTTACGCAATGCATAGAAATGGGAATATTCTTCTTTTCTTGGGCATTGGATTGCATTACAGGGATATACTCAAGGTGAAAGTCAACTTTCCACTCTCTATCATTAATCAATAGCCACCGAGGGAACCGAACCGAGTCAAGTCAACTTCTTAATTCCAAAAGCACACAGGGACATGGGCGGGACAATCCCATTCATTCTTTTCCATTCCTCATCCCCATCATATCCACAAAGACTGAAGGGGAACTTATATCCACGTAATTACATCTTCCAGAGGCTTGTCAAACCCTAATCTGGTTATAATTGAAGTGTCACTGGGCTCGGATCTCAGAACCAAGAAGCTGAAAGTTTCTGTTTAAAAAATGGAATTGCTTCTGCTCTAGCAGGCTCCGCTTCTCTTCCAGTACCTATTTTCCTTTCTTTGAATAAACTCCTTGTGTCACGTCCCAGTAGTACTCACAACTTTTACAGTTTTTTTTCATCTTTTGTATTTTCAAGGATCCAAGAAAATCCATTTCCGCTTTTACATCCAGACATGATTGAAATTCATTTTTTTTTTAATCCTAGCACTTCGATTCACAATCCATTAATGAAGGGAAGTACCTTTAACGATAATTGCTAAATTGTCTGCAACATCGAAAATAAGAATCCCTAAAACGGCAATGGCAACACACACAAAAACAGTTAAACGATGCCCACATGGCTAATACAGGGCAGAAAGCAAATAATATTTTGACAAGAAACCGATCTATCCGATTCCAAACCCCACAACACAAATCCCCCCTACATACCTACCTACATTTATTTCCCTGAAAGGAGCCGCGGACTCTCACCACAGTTCAATTTCCATTAGTGACGGAATTCATTTGTGAGGGTTAATTAGCAATAAATATTAAGGGTGAGTAACCTCGATCCCTCCTTGGAGTGGGCATTTCCGGGGCCGAGGCGGCGCCATCACTTTCCTCTTGACTGTCTATCCCAGATGCAAGGAGGAGGGCACGACGACCGGCCATGGAGGACAAGTCCGGCATCCCACCGCCCCTCTTGTCAAAACGTACATTTTGCCCAGCTTTCCTTCCCCCACGACCCCGAATGAAGTCCCGCGGCAAGGAATTACTTCGTCCATTGCTCAGACCCAAGGAGCGCCTCGTGGAAGCTGGGAGGGATAAACCTGCGGAACGAATCGAAGGTGTGTAGCTCATGGCTTCCGAGTCCGACGCATAGTCTAGGACGGGCTTTCTTCGAGAGGGAATAGAAAGGCGGGCGGAACTCAAACCTGGAACACAAAAATAAAAAATGTGTCTTGTTCATCGTCTTCATCACAAATTGCACCAAAATACGGACGTCATTCTGTGTATTTTAAACATAAATATGAATATCCCATTTTATGCTATTCCTTGCACTATGGGAATATGGGGAGTACGAGTGCATGTGTTGAATGTATTGGATTTTCTACTGGAATGTGTGACAAAGGAAGAGCGGCTTAAACTCACCAACCACATTTACGCTCAATTTGTCTTAAAGTCTAATTTCTGGTTACTAGCATGCAATAATGTCAGAGCAGAAGCATCTTGAATTGGATTTCAATATCAAATTACGCCGGAACCGGAAGGGAGCGGTGCAAGGCTGTGGATATGGAAGCATTAATAAGGAAGCTGAGCGAATCAAATTAGGAATGTACACAGGAAATACATAATTTAATAATGTTGACTTGCAGGCTGCAGGTAAAGCAGGTGAGCACAATGCCGGTCAGAAATTTTGTAATGTAAAGGCTGATACAGACTAGACACTAGATGCAGACGCTAGACTCTAGACACTAGATCCAGACAGATCAGAAGGACACTTTGTTTGAATAAATTGAGCTATTTCGTAATATTTGAGTTTGAAAAATCCGGAATCAATATGAAACGACTGTTTTTGTGGAAATCAGTGCGTGACCGGAAATCAAATTAGATATGACCCAGATAAAGTTTTTGGAAGTTGTTTTGTAAAGGTAAATGAGGGGAACACCGTTTGTAAATTCTATGTAAACTTAAAACTAATACTAAAGTTGCATGTAATTCAAGATTGAGCTCATAAACAGTACAAGACAATCAACCATTTTCTAAGAATATAGGCTTGCGCGCGCATTCTCAATGCTTCCCTTTGGCAACAAGAAAGAGCAGAGACTACACACTTCTGCGAGTCCCTGCATAATTTATTTTGGGATTTGTCTCTCCTGTCCAAATTCTGAAGGGGACATTTTACTTCGAATATAAAGCGTGTATTAAATCACGTAAAGGAGCGTCGACCTTATGGAATCCCCATTGCCCGCTTTTGTCTCGTCTCGTCTATCTAAAATGGAAATTGTCTGCTCCTCCCATTTATCCATGACATAAACATCCTTCAGAAAAATGGCTGCATACATTGAATTTTCAACAAATACAATTCTATGAACCACAACATAATTGCCACATCTACCTCAACATCATGTAGGCCATGTCTATTGTAAGCTTTAGAACAAACTCTTGCCACAATAGGATTCCTCAATGCTGGCATGGGTAAAACTGCAATTGCGCTTTTGTGGCGAAGCTGTACTATTGCTGGATTGCAGATTCCATTTCGTAGTTGTCTCTGGCCGAAATGAATTAAATTTGAAGCCAATTAAATTATCCCTCCTTTCCTTAAGGAGGGTAACGTAGTAAATGAGAAAACCCAGCCCCCCAGCGGCATGTATTTTCCTCGAGAACGGGAACGGCTCTTTCGAAAGTAATTTGTACATGTCCCGGACTTGAAGCCGCCTTGCATTACACAGGACCGGCTCGGCTCAGCATGAGCCATTGCAAAACTACTAAAACAGACAGACAGACAGTGCAAACCCTGAGTAACTTAAACTCGTTCCACCTTCAGATCCAAGGGAAAAGGGAAGGAAGCAATGCAATAGTGCACACGTACACAAGGGAAGAAAATACTAGTCCAGGAGTTTCTCGACTCTTTTGAACTCCGTGGAACTGGAAATGGGTGAAAGTGTACTGTAGGTGTATTTGGAAGGGGAGAGTCCCTGCCTTGCCTTGGAAGGAAAGTATGTGACTGACAGACAAATCGATGCTTCCTTACATCCACGGATACGGAATGGAGGGAATTCCGACAAACGGAATGTAATATGTTGAATGTTTTTGGCAAAAAAAAACTACATTAAATGTTTGTGGTCTTCACTCATCTCATCTTTACAACATTTGGATTTGTCTAAGCATTTTATTCGAAACTTATCTCGTGCATACTATTACGCGTTATATTTAATTTCTTAATTAGCGTATTTACCAATCATGTGTTTTTCTGCAATGGTCATGTATGGGTTTCTCTTACGAGGCAGAAACGAGGGACAAAAAAACCCCTCAAATTAAATATAATAGCCAGAAGCATCTGTGGAATGCAATTAACCACACTGCGACATACACATTACAAAGGAAATGGGAAGGAACAGTGTTTAAGGATCATGTGGAAGATGGAGTAGAGAAGAGAAGGGAAACGGACTTTCGACTCCACTTCCGTGTTTTTGAGTGAAAAGTTTAGAGTCCTTAGAGAATGGACGAGAGGAGAAGTCGGAGTCAAACTATCAGACAGGAAAGCCAAGTCAGAGCAAGACGGGAAAAATCTTGGGGCGAGGAAAGCTCATCCAACCAACCCTCAACGCACTGCAGTCCCAGTCCAATGGAAATGCAATGCAATGTAATGCAAATGCAAAGACGTACCACATCACACCCAAAATCCTTCCTTCCTTCGTTGCAAATTTTTCAAAGGGGGCAAACCATAGACATAGTCATATACCAAAAAAAAACTATCGTGTACCGCACGTACAACGTCCTGTGATTACTCCTTCAAAATTAATCCGTTGTGAGTAACATTAATCCATGGATCTGGAATACCCCTGACGATTCAAACAATTCCAATAACATGCGTTTTAAATTAAAGTTTTTCCTTGCGTCAATTCATGTCTAGGATATCCAGACGCTCACGCTCGCTACCTGAAGTCGGTCGTTCGTTCGCTCATAGCATATTAATATTTAGTATGTACGTATATATGGAATTTCCAAGTCTGGAAAATGAAGAATAAGAAGATTCTGAGACTCAGACTGGGTTCCATCTTAATGTTATGTATTGTATGTGTGTCGGAAAGGGATTTACTAGGAAGCTCCGTTCCGTGGTGGCTCATGTTGCATGAGATATTCCATCCCAACCAACTCCTCCCTTAGTCTGAGACTCCAGGAGGCTTAAGTTTTGCGAAGCGTGAAAGAAATGCCAGAGAAATGGAAGAAAAGGAGCAGGAAAAAATTTGAAGCGTCAGGGAAAGAGGACACACGACAAATATATCACACTAATACCTAATCTGTATACATTCCCATTCTACTTCCTTCGATCCAGTGCGATGTGGGAAACTTACATTTATTTTTAAAAGATTGGGGTTGAGGAGCTGCAATCCAGGGTCTGGCCTGGCCAAGGGCCGACATGAGCCCAACTAGCACAACTGGTGTACATTACACTTTTGGATGAGATAACTACAAGTCTTGTCTTTTCGCAACCGGCGACTCGGAGAGCATACCAAATGGGATGCGTCGTCTGGCTTTTTTGAGTGAAGGAGCCGAGAATTCGTGACTTACAAGTTAAAAAGTATTTGAGCTGAAGGAGGCAAACATTTGTTTGAAATGAAGACGAAGGGGTTGTAGAGTTTTTCGCAGGGAAAGCATTTTCTTGCCAAGGAAGACATTGCGGTGGAGCATAATATAGGGGATCCTGCAGTTATTTCGAAGACAACTGTAATTATATTCGGTCTGACTCCTGCTACGAATTCTACAAACCCCATTCTACAACTACGCAGGCAGATTTTTGAAGGAAGGTACTACCTTTTTAAGCCCTATCAAAATACTACTGCAATGTAACAAATTCCAATTCGGTGCTCAAGATTGTATTAAATAATATTTTTGCTACAAACTGGAAATTCCAAACAATGACACATGTACAATGTTTGGGCATTCAACTTCATTGGAAATTCAACGGAGCGGGAAAATTCAAAAGGATGGCAACTTGTATCGAAGGGATCAAGGAATCGGGAATTGCCTGGGATCCCTGTTTCAAACAAAAGGGGAGCCATCCGCCTACCGTCTTCCATTTCCACATTGTCAAGAGCCTGAAATCTCCGACGGCGACGACGAGTAACCCAATATGACTGTTTAGGATTTGCTTTCAGAACAGAAAAGCCAAAGGCTTGGCCTATGACTTTCTCGTCTCAGAAGATTCAATAATCCTATCAAAACTGAAAAATAAATATTGATCGGTAGAGTGATCTGAAGCAGACGAGGAGTCCACACACATGGCACGTGGTCTACAAGTAAAAGGCAGACGACATTGGGCATGAAAGACTAACAACGGGTCTTATAAGTGATGACAATGTTGGATTTCCCTGGATGACAAAGGCAGTTCACAGACGCGAGGCTAATCCCTTTGATAACAACCTATTCATTATTTCTCCGTTCGTTCCTCACAGCCGAAGGAAAGGGAGTCAACGCCAGGATCTTGATCCTCATCCTTTTCTCCCATCCTTTCCCAACCTAAAAACATTTCCTTCTCTCACGTGCCGTGCCTTGAATTGATATGACCTCGGCATGGCAGGAGTTCGTGTGCAACTCTATTAATCACAAAATACAATTCTACTACATGCATCCTATGGATAGAGTTAAGTTACATTCATTTTACTTTCAGGACAGGAGTGCATTTGAATTTACTCTCTCGTGGGTACAGTATGAGTACTGCTCGGGTGAGATAACCACAAGTGCAGAAGGCAAACGAAAACGAATGGTAGATTTTCTCGCTGGCTGAACCTGGACGTGAGGAATACTTAAATTTAAAGAGACATCACGCCAGGGGTAGGAAATTGCAGGAGGGAGGAACTTAATGAGAACTTTCACACCTCTGAGTTTACACGTTACATACTAAATGCACTCAATTACGCAAAATGAATGCCTTGGAGTCTAACTTCTACGTAACGCGCGTACGATGTTTTCCGTAACTTCAACTTTTAACAAAATATTTTTGTGCTTAATTTATGCTTACACCTAAATTCTTCATCCAGAGGACTTCAACTATGAACTAAAAAGCGTCGGTAAAACAGCCCACTAAATAAATACAAAATACGGAACTAAAGTTGTACATTGACACTTACCGGCGGAATAGCGTTGGGGTTGTTGCTGGAGTTGATGGGAGCGGAGCTCCGTCGTTCGCTGGCGTGGCATAGAGCCGTACCATTGCTGAGCATCCCCGGTTCGACTCAAACTGATCCGATGATCACTTCCTGTTCGAGGCATTCGGATTTGAGAGCGTCCGCCTTGACGCACAGGTCTCGGACCCGTGTAAAATGTATGGACTTTCTCCGCCAAGGATTCCAACGTTTTGGGGTAAGCCCTGCAAATAAAATGTAATCGTCGAACCAAAAATCAATCAAGTACAGCGACAAGATATCAATATTCTAATTTGTGTCTATAAATATCGTGACATTAAAATAACTGCATCTTTCGCAATGTCCAGGTTCAAAATATTAATATATGTTACTGGCGTCCTAAGCAAACGCTCGGATTAAGAATTTGCGGCAATAAATGAGCAAAGCATAAACAATCAAAATATTTTACCTGTCAAATTGTTGGAAATGAGCAGGTTGCTTTAGAGAACGAGGCTGCTCCGTGATGACTGGAGGTGGTGGTTGATATGACATGGAGGGACCCATGGGTTCCATTTGATGCGGATCCCCACTCCGGTACCAGGAGTAGGATGGAGTGTATGCACTTTGTTGGGATGAAGGGCGGGTAGGTGACTCGGAGCGGGGGTCATAGTATTCAGAGTACTGGGACCTACGTCCAGGTGCTTGTCCTTCCAGCCTACTACGATGGATATTCAAAAAAATAACTTAAAATCCCTGAAAACTATGAACAGCAAGCACCCGGATTTTCTCTCGGTTTTTCTTCCAGAAACCGAACAACTCAAATTAGGAGTATTTCCAATTCTAGATGGCAACGTCTATTGCAGCAGGAGGTAATTTACCTGTAATCATCCGATCGACTGGGAGGTCTCCGAGCGTAGTCCGTGACATCCGGGAGTTGGGATTGATGTGATTGTAATTGCTGTAGATTTGCGTAATGTTGATATGAAGCATGTCTTGGAAGCGACTGGATTGAACTCGGATGAGGCATCGGTTGCTGCCTTTGAACTTGTTGGGCAAATATCCTTTGACCCTGTGTTGACATCATGGAGGAGGTTCGCCCTCGGCCCAGCATTCCCATACCTGTCAAAACCATCACGAATCAGCCTTTGACTCATTTCCTAATTATTAACCCGGCTCCAGAACTTAAATATCCGCACTCATGTGTGTATGATATAGATTTACTTGGAACTGGAACGACAAATTTTTCCTCATTAAATTTCCTTCCTCTATGTTAATTCCAGGAATAATGTCTTTAAAATTAAACCCCATGACTATTCACAGATGTAATTTACCTTGATGAGGCTGGGAAAGTGAGAAGCTGTGTGGTCCATGGCCCATGAGATGATTTTCCCCATTGCTTTCCTCGTAGGGCTCCTCGTCCAAATCCTTTTTGATGACGACGACAGGTGGAAGTTTGGATGAATCAGGACGAAGGAGTGAGCCGGTGTTGCTCATGACCCGACCCTTCCGCTGACGAATGGTGAGGACGAGCCTCCGCGGGATGGACATGATGATGACAACATCATCCAAACTCATGTGTGTCACATCAATCAGATTCACAGCCAAAATCTCATCCCCCACACCCAAACAACCACTATTGAAAACCGCACTTTCCTGGATAAAAGACAAAAGGTGATTTTAGTTGTGGAAACTTGTCATGTGACAATTTAAGCTGGTGTGTAAAGTGAATCGTAGATGACAAGTAGGGCACTGAATAGGATGAGTTTCGTGACTCGTAAGGTGTGCTGATAGTTTTTTGTCAGTGTTAACAGTAAACTAGTATCCGGTCACCGGTCTTGGAGCAAATGAATTTAGTTGAATTTTTGTGAATTCCTTTTTTGTGAGCACCAAGATTAGATAATGTTGTAAATTTTTTTTTACAAAGTGGACATTCAAATGATGCTAAACCCTTATTGTACTTTTTGGTCACTTTCACTATTTTGTTTCGTACAGGTGTTGGTTCGGGTTTCTTGTAATTTTTAATATATTTAATTAATGATAAATTTAATCTTACGATAGCTATCCTTGAAATGAACACTCCGTCGTAGCGGTCCAAGCCATTCCCTTCCCGGATGTAAAGGCCCAGGGTTTGCCCGGGTCGCTTCACTATCTCAACGAAGTGAACCGTGTGAAGACCATCCTAGTTCAAAGCGTGTAGAAAATTTAATCAATGGTATTATGATATGACACACACACAGGCAAGCTCGTCGTAACGTGTAGTAGTGTACGTACGTGCGCGTGTAAAAGAGAAAAACACCCGCCTCACTTTCTTTTTATGATTATGAAAATGACATGGAGTTGGAGGGAATGATGGTTTAAAAAAGAAGAAATGTGTGGCTGACCTGCATGGAAATGAATCGACGGACCAAGTCCTGCCTGGATCGTGAGAATTGGTTTCGCGGGTCAAGCATTCGAACCAACATCTCACCGCGTCGCTCCACGGCATCAAGGGCCGCTGCCGTCGTCGCATCATGGTCATTCTCAACAGCCTCCAACTGCTTGAAGATCTCAGACGAGATTCCGCTGACCTGGAAAAATAATACATTGTGGTCATGAGACTTCTATAAATATTGGAATCTTGATTTTAAAATATTAATTACTAAACGACAAGTAGTAGCTCAGTTTTGTGGCATTTGGTATTGAAATACACTTTGATTACATAACGTGTGGCCCTTTGCAACTGACGACTTTGACGACAGCCAGGCTAGGCGGTTCAATTACAGCAAATCAGATTACATTATTCGATTAAAAATTTCCGGGCAAAATCACGGCTTGAAATGAAATACATGCTCCAATTACAGTAAAAATTAATTTGCTTTTCCTATGCATAGCAGCGTTCAGGAATTACGATATGAAAATGAGTTTGGGGGACGAAAGGCCGGAGTCACGTTTGACTTCAAAAGTTGAAGGGGAAAGAAGGAAAAAAGTCATAGGGTCATAAAAGTGATTGCAAAGACTTGGGGTCTGCTTTGGTGGGGCTGTGAAGTGGGCTGTGCTTGGGCTATGAAAGATTGATTTAGGGAAAGTGCAGCCAAGAGACTTTCGGATCACGCACCACAGCATCAGATGTGAAAAAGCCTTTGAAATTACTTTGCTTTTCTCCATAAATTCATGGATATGACGAAGACGATGGGGTCTGGTCCTTCTCACGTATTTGATGTTAGGTAAACTTAGTTTTTGGTTACAAATTCGATGTGGCGCACTATTACCCCCTTTGGTTATCTTCCGCCAACAAACTTGATAATACGAAATCTACTTGGGAGAATTCAAGCAGGTGGAATACAGCCTGGTCCGACGTTTGGAATACATTTCGAACAGCATGTAGCGTAGCATGTACTAATTTGTTATACTATACATTGTCAAGTTTTTTTCTTCCAATTTGAATTAATTTGAGCTGAACAAAAACCTGGAATGATGTATTCTTGCATGGCAGTAACTTAGTTTTTGGTTACAAATTCGATGTGGCGCACTATTACCCCCTTTGGTTATCTTCCGCCAACAAACTTGATAATACAAAATCTACTTGGGAGAATTCAAGCAGGTGAAATACAGCCTGGTCCGACGTTTGGAATACATTTCGAACAGCAAATGTAGCGTAGCATGTACTAATTTGTTATACTATACATTGTCAAGTTTTTTTCTTCCAATTTGAATTAATTTGAGCTGAACAAAAACCTGGAATGATGTATTCTTGCATAGCGGTAAACAAATTGTTACTTGAAATGTGATAGCATTAATAATTACTTGGGATTCTGAACTAATAGCATTCCTGCAATTTTAATATGAGTTGAGTATAAATTATGAGACAAGGTACATTTTAATGAAAATTTAATTCCTTGGACTTGTGCTGTACAAGTGCAAATTGCTCCCGTCTATCAGACAGAACTTGGGATGCTGGAAGTTCGTGAGCAACGCTATGATTTCC
This sequence comes from Orthonychiurus folsomi, assembly GCA_036851895.1. Lineage (NCBI taxonomy): Eukaryota > Metazoa > Arthropoda > Collembola > Poduromorpha > Onychiuridae > Orthonychiurus > Orthonychiurus folsomi. The sequence goes on along the minus strand of JAAXYW010002788.1, from coordinate 1,053 downwards.
ATTATTGAGCTGAGTTTAAGAGAAGAAATTGCATTTCTCTTTGAGGATGTTGTAATGGATGCCACAGCTTCCATTACAAACCGTGGAGTCACTTCCTTCATAAAGTTAATTAACTTCTTAATTAAAGATCACACGCAATCAACAACCGTTGGATCATTGGCTTGGATCTCATTTCCATCCCACGGTTCCGTGAAAACCCTCAGCTGGATACATTTTAAAATTAATTTTCCAAAGGACAATACATCCCACGACCACCAGCACCATGGATTTTGGACAAAAGCTTGGCGTCCCTCAGCAGCCCAACAATTCGAATGCACATCAATCACACTCATGTGCCGTACATACTTTAATTGGTATGTACAATTAGGACCAAAATAGGATCAATTGAACAGCCCCACCACATTCCTGGCCTAGCTATCACCTAAAGCCAGCCATTCACATGTAACTAACAACAAATCAAATGTAATTATCCCAAACCTCCAGCGAAGCATTAATAAGGGGAAAGGAATCCCTATTCAATTCCCCATTTACAGACTCGAAAGAAAACACATAATTCTGGAAGCGGAATGAAGTCTTAGAATGATCTACTCAATTGATTAGTAAAAGACGTTCCTTTCTCCGTCCGTGTACCGACGCGACGCGTTATCTGGAAAGGTAGGTATGTGTGTGTAGTGTACTGCACTATTGGACATGGCCAAGGAGAGTAAAAGTTGCATCCTTCCAAATACTACGACGACCACCGGCGGAGTTGGTGGTTTTGAGAGGAACCGGGATTCAGGAATGGAATGGAATAGACGAGGAGTAGTAGAGTACAAAAAGAACTCGGATCGATTATATGGCAGCTTGGTTCCAAAATATCGATTTGAACCAACACACCGGGTAGGGTACGGACGGAGTCCTCTCCCGCTCTTGCCTTGCCTGCCCTGGTCCGGACCCGTCTGTCCTCATCCACGTTATATTATTTCATTCTTATGAGCCAATTCCTACACAATAGGATATATAGATTTGGTTCTCCTCTGCATATATATTTATTCTCTTCCTCCCTTTAACTTT
>JAAXYW010002787.1:0-13845 GCA_036851895.1 Orthonychiurus folsomi | reverse complement strand
AAGGGACGTGTGATCTAGGGTTTGTTTCAGGTGGTCGTATCCGATCATGTCAAAGGCTTTCACAATATCCAGGAAAACTATCGTGGCATCCAGTTTTTTGAGTTTTGCTTGTTTGAGGCAGGCCGTAATAAGGGACACATTGATGGTTGTACCGGGTAAGTTAGTAAATCCTCGTTGATGTTCCGATGTTGCTGTCTAACGTTTCATGATTGTATCCAGCACCCGCTCGATGATTCTGCGGATTATGGAGCATATGGAGATTGGTCTCCAGTTGCTCAGTTTTGTGAGATCTCCCGTCTTTGGTGTAAGTATTGTTGTTGCTTCTTTAAATGCTTTCGGTACATAGTTTCTTTCGAGCATGATAGCTGTAATTGCTTTGATGATGTTACAACATTCCAAGTTTTTGATTGTTCTAATGGTGATGTTGTCAACTCCCGGCGATGTATGGTTATTAATTCCTTTGATTGATTTCTGGATGATTTCTACAGGGACATCTGTGCAGAATTCAGCGTCAATTATGTTTTGTTCTGATTTCGTAGGTTTATATCCGTAATTGTGTCTTATTTTGTTGTTGACCGAGCCCCATCTTTCTTGGAATGACGTGTGCAGTTCTCGCATGGAGATATTACACTGTTCGTTGCTTTCTGAATTCATGATATTATTTACACATTTTCTCCTCTTATGGTAATAGTTGTATTGCATGGCGTCATATTGGTATTGCTCATTCCTTTTGGCTCTGTCCCGTTTTGATGCTCTTTGTAGATTATTATTTTGTGAGTAGTTTCTGTCGTTGACAGTGAAAGTTTTCTTTTCCTTTCTAGCTCGGTAAAATCTGGTAGCCGGATGTTTTGGGTCTGGAAGAAATGCCCTCAGTGTCTGCTAGGAAGTTGATGGGGGCTTTGTAGATTTTTTCGAATTTTAGGGGGCACCATTCCACTCGGAGCTCATTGAATCCTTTTTCGAAACCTTCCAATTCATTTTTGATTCGCTGAGTGTGTAATGATTTTATGTGATCTTGACTAGATTCGTAGTAGCAGTCTTCGAGCGCTTTTGCCTGTGTGGATGCATGAGGCTCAGGTTGTGGTGTTGGCCGGTATCTCTGACTGATTACATTCCGATGGACCTCTGGGTGGGCTTTCGAGATGTGAATGTTTATTCCTCGTTGTCCTTTGTATATCTTTCCACAATGTGGGCAAGTTGCCTCTTGCGTGCTAAGTACCCCCGTTGATGAAGATGCCGATGCCATCCTGAGCTTAGCTTGAGAGTGCTATATTTAACGCGCCGGCGCGTTAAATATTAGCGCAGTGTTGCTCCATTTTGCACTGTTGACTTGGCAGGGGGGGCCAGCCGTAATCTGTCTCACAATATATGACAATGGCTAGCACAGAGCGGCCTTTCGCCGAGATATAATATTGTAGTAGCATCCGGCTACATATACTCGTGTAATGCGGAACTTAGCTTTTAATTGGTGAGGTATTGGTGGTGAGATTTCGGACTCCGAGTGAGATTCCGGCATTTTTTTTGTCCTTTTCAACAGTTCTGGTCAGCTTATGTATGTTGCCCAGCCGCGATTGGTGGTGTATTATCCGAGACTGTGAGATTTTCCGTCTTCTTAGTCCTTTTTCTTAGTAGCAGAAGGTCCCTTAATGTTGCCAGGCCGCAATTTGATTCATAATATATGACAATGGCTAGCACAGAGCGGCCTTTCGCCGAGATATAATATTGTAGTTGCCTCCGGCTGCATATACTCGTATAATGTGGAACTTAGTTTTTAATTGGTGAGCTATTGATGGTGAGATTTCCGACCAAGAGTGGGATTCTGGCTAATTGGTCCGTCCGTATGATACAGGGTGTAGGCTGAATTTCATATGTTAGCCCCTATTTGTGTGACGTCACTCCTTCCCATGTTGGCCGTGCGTTGTTGATTTGCACTTTTTTTCAGTTGTTCGGCCGACTTTGGTTTCCGTGTTTGTTTCCTAGGGTGCCCGGTCACTTGCACTTTGGAATGGTGTATTGCACTTGTGTGTCCGTTCACTGGTTAAGGTGTGACAATTGTTTTTCCGGGACCGAAGTGAGGGATGGAAGTGAAGGGAAGGAGAGCGCGGGAAAGGGAAAGGAAAGAAACTAATTCAGTCCAGGTTTATAGTTTTAGATTTGGGGAATTTTTTTGTAGCCCAAGAAAAATATGAATTTCCGTTAGGCTGTGTTAGGTTAGGAAGTGTAGAATTTAATTTCTGCCGCTCGCAGCTATTGTGCGGCGTAGAACGAGCAGTTCAAATAAACGAAGGAGAAACAACAATTTTATTGGTAGTTGACGGTCGGGGTTTTCTTCCATGCTTTTATGATAGATAGAATTCAGAAGGAGGATTTTTATGATGTTATTGACAATTAGCGGGCTTTGTTACGCGGGACACAGCGTCGGCAAGAATTTTTAATATCTTTCAAAAAAAATAAACAGACATTTTATGATTTGTGGGTACAATATTTTGTCGGCGTTCATATAAATTTGGGAGTGTAGCGGGTGATTTCATCCATTCTCCTAACCTTCCTCCACGTAGCGCTATCCCCGCCAAGCGTTTAAAATGTAAGTGGTTATTAAAAGTTTATGCGCCGAGTAGTTTAGTTAGGTTTAGAGAATTAACTTCCTAAAATTCGAAGTTTTTATTTTTATCTTATTTTATTTTCAGTGTCTACATGTTAAGTGTCTCCCATCTCGAAGGAGTCTTCCGGAATGTCCGACTGGCTGGAAAGAGCCAGTGTGCAATTAACGGAGGACATGCTGCATGAGATAAGTAGCCATCCTCGAGCAATAGACGGGCTGGCCGCGTTAGTTCAGGTGGCCTATAATACTACCACCGGGAAATTTTTTGGATTTCTCCAGAATTGTCCGTCTCTTCAAGGAGTGAAATTCTCGGAGGAAGGGGCGCCTGTCGGGTCGAGCTTGTTGTAGTTTTTCAGATGCCTGCCGGGCGACCACATCCCACTGACTGAATCCGACTTCCTTGTGAATTTTAGCTCCTGAACAACAGAGATGTATTTTGCTAAAGACTCAGCAGCTAAGGGACCTGTTGCGGGAGAACAGGAGGGTCTCGGAGGAAGGGTTTCCAGTCTATGTCGTGCTTCACCCAGAGCCTGGCTGGAACTTCTTTGCGCTAGGGCGCCGGAGGGCCTACTTGCATCAGGAGCTAACCATCCCAACATGCAAGGTCAAATTTGGAGCCAAGTCCATATTGCCCTGGAAAAAGAGGACGCGAAGATCTGCGCCTTCGTCGAGGCGACCGCCTGTTTTCACGCGGGAAGCACTTCAGGACAAGAGGCTAGTTCTAGCTCAAAAATTTTGGATTTCTTTCGGGGGGTGACAGCTGATTGTATCATAACCAATTTTGAGGATTTCCTTTCGGCTCCAAATTCATGGAATTTACCATCCGAAAGGATGCGCCCGTACGACCGCAGAAGCGGCAGCATCTCCAAGATTTGGAGTTTATTCCTCAGACCCTGCTCTATTGCCCACCGTTGCAGGAGATTACATGCAGTGTCTCATATTCGCAAAACACGTACAACCTGAGGTGAATTGGGATACTGACGATTAGTTTCCTTTTTCTACGGTCCTTCATTGAATTTGTTTGTCTAAATAAAATAGTTCTTTGGATATTGGAACACGGGTCAAAAGTGACACCGGGGCTAGAGCTAATTTCGGGAGCTGGAGCTGGAGCGGGAGCGGGATCACAACCTTAGGGTTGGGGTTTTGGAATGGGAATAATGGCCACAGGGCTGCAGTGCATGGGACTAAGGAAACAAAGCAGAGCATGCCAGCAGTCGGGCGGTGTGCTCTAAGTGAGCTAGGGAGCAAAAGGGGGAGCGCGACAGAATTGGCGATGGAAAATGCTACAATATGGGCTTTAAAAGTAATTGTATATATTTTTTTTAATTAGTATTATTAATTAATTATTTAAAATCAAGGTCTATCTGTCAGTGCTTTCTGAAGGGCAATGCAATACGCACTCCTTACATTTGTAGAATGAGCAAACTTTTGGATAAAAAAAAGGCCCAGTCTGAACAAGAACTTCATTTTATTCTTTCTCTTCAGTTTTCTCCAATCCTCCCTTTTCTTTTTATTTTAAGAATCATTTGCACTGATTTGCACTGAGTTTACTATGCCAAAGAATGCCATACATACCATTTTTTAACAGAAAGGATTGAGGGTTCAATTCAGGATTTCGGACCTTTCCAATTTTTGCATTTCGCACTCCTGCGAAAAAGTGCTTTCAAGCGCGAAATAGAATGTAGTGCGAAGTGTGAAAAAGTGCATAAATGTGTGAAAAACTAAAATCAAGAAAAATTGAAGCGGGATGGAACAAATAGTCATAGAATTTCTGCGTAATTGAGTCAAATTCGAATAAAAGTGATCAAAGCAGCAGAAAACACTGAAGCTGAAGTCTTTTTCTGGAGCTCTGAGAACTACATCGCATATCTGGCTCAATAGCTACACGTGAGGTTTGTGAAATTAGTTAAATAGTTATTCTTATTAATGTGGTTAATGAGTTTTTGTTAGTTACTAATATGAACTTTTGTTTGCCTCCTTTTTAGACTAGATTGCTAGATGCACACGAGATGAATAAAGAACCATCTTAGATACGTGGATCTTCTTCCATCCGCCGAGTTGGACACACTTTAAGCAATTATACAAATAAGACCGTTTTCAAAAATATAAGTGTTTCTACCGGGTTCCGAACAAAATGATTTATTGTACAACCAATAAATGTTTTTGATGACGCTGGCTCAACTTACGCTGGTACAGACTCATCTCCTATATTTAACTAATCTAAGTTTCCATCCTCAACTTAAACACTTTTACGGTTTCAACATTTCCATCCCATTTTGGAATGCAGTTGTAGTTCTATTTTTCAATACTCCTGTAACTTCAAGTGTTTTCATCGGTCTTCTCGTTTTTATTGAAAACCTTAGTCAAGTCACTTTTGTTTTATTTCAATGGAATTTTTTGACTCACATCCGCGCATTTGGTTGCACTCTTTTCAGGCAAGGATGCCCTCTCTTTATTGTTAGAAATAGACATAAATATATGAGCTGTCAATCATGAGGGTAATCAGTAAGTCCAAACAAACTTTGAGTTTCTCTGGATCATGTAGGTACACGTATTTAAGTTGTGCTTCATAGATAAGACACTGACCCTTCTTTGAGTATTTACTATAAATACCTTTTTGGACTTTAATAAANACTTTGAGTTTCTCTGGATCATGTAGGTACACGTATTTAAGTTGTGCTTCATAGATAAGACACTGACCCTTCTTTGAGTATTTACTATAAATACCTTTTTGGACTTTAATAAATATCTCACTTTTACTCTAACAATTCTTGTCGTCAACCAAACCTTTATTCCAAAGGCTCGGGTTTCATCACATGGTAGCAGAGCGTGGTTAACAGTTTTTTGAATCAAGTCAAATTCAACAATTTATCAAAGAGAAGTTCATTGTTTTTACTAAACCTGAGTGTCTGAATTAAAGTGGAAATACTTTCATGTGTGTTGGAGACGCCAACAAGTTCAGTAGAAATTCAGTGTGCAAAATCGTGAACATTTGACATTGTTGAAGTGGTCTGACTGAATCTCTTAATTGAGAATTAGACTGTGTCCACCTAAAAGTGTGCGAGAATTGAGTTACTGAGACAAGTGAGATACCCTGAATAAGCTGTGAAACTGAATTTAGTGAAAAAGTGTTAATTAACAATGTCTGCACTCAAACGGTTCGAGTATTCACAAATTGTGAAGTTGGATGACACCAACTACACACGTTGGAGGCTTCAGATTTCGCTTCTGCTAAAAGCATGCGACTACTGGGACATTGTTAGAGGTGCCGATCCAAGACCGGCGGATAACACTAACAACGCTCAAACTGCTTGGGACAAGAAGGACGTCGAAGCACAAAGCTTGATTGTTCCTACTTTAGGTGCGATTCAGACGAATCACATCTACAATACGGCCGGCGAGAAGTCATTTCTTACCCTTGGACAACTGGTGACCCGAAGAAGTCAACCAAGGTCAATGTCTGATTTGCGCAGAACATGTGTCCTGTAATATGTCGTTGGAAAGCTTAGGCCATAGGCAAGCTAGGTGACGAGCCATCTCTTGTCCTAGGTCAACTGGTGACCCACAAAGGTCAACCAAGGTCAATGTCTCGTGTGATGTAATATGTCGTTGGAAAGCTTAGGCCATAGGCAAGCTAGGTGAGGAGAATGAGACATTGACCTTGGTTGACCTCCTGAGGGTCACCTTTTGACCTAAGGTATGAGCTAGCTTCTAACCTAGCTTGCCTATGACCTGAGCTTTCCAACGACATATTACATGCCATATGTTCTATGGGAATGACACATTGACCTTGGTTGACCCCTGAGGGCCACCTTTTGACCTAAGGTAAGAGCTAGCTTCTAACCTAGTTTGGCGTTGGCCTGAGCTTTCCAACGACATATTGCATGCCATATGTTCTATGGGAATGAATCATTGACCTTGGTTGGCCTTGATTCAAGGGATGAAGTACCCTTACTCATGTAAGTGCTCACATCAGCATACTTTTGCTGGCGCTGACATTCCAAATGTGTTATGATAGTGCGTCCCGCGCTGAGGCAGGCAAGTTACCTAGTACAAGGTGAAGGACTAGGGTACCCTGCAGGGCTAGCGTCCAATAGCCCAGTGTGGAATGTAGGGTAGAATTGGATTTTCAACAAAAAATTTGAAATTTTTCAAAAAATAAAAAAAAAATTAATTCCAATTTTTTTAATTATTTAACTTTAATTAAAACTGACATTAACAGCGTTTTTGCAGACACGTGGTTGAATCGATTAAATTCACCCAAAAATAGCTTTGCGGATTTTTCCGTCTCCGGCTGGGAAAGGGTTAACTAATAAATCAATTCAATTCAGTTCAACAGAAAGGATCGTAGTGATTAATTGCATTCCGATATGTAAGTAAACTGTATGGTGGCACTAATAATGCGGGTAGAAATGATTTTAGGAACCTAGTCAAAAACTGGTATAATTATTTAAGACATCGCTGAATGGAGTGCTCGAAGCACATATACTTAATCCACGGGGCGATTCGATTAGTGAATCCGACACTGAATCCATGTATTGAATCCATTTAGTAAAACCATGTAGTGAACCCAAGTAGTGAATCCAATTAGTGAGCACATGTAGTGAATCCAAGTAGTGAACGCATGTAGTGAATCCAAGTTAGTGAACCTATGTAGTGAGCCATTTAGTGAATCCATGTAGTGTACCCAAGTAGTGAATCCATGTAGTGTACCCAAGTAGTGAATCCAATTAGTGAGCACATGTAGTGAATCCAAGTAGTGAACGCATGTAGTGAATCCAAGTTAGTGAACCCATGTAGTGAGCCATTTAGTGAATCCATGTAGTGAACCCAAGTAGTTAATCCAAGTAGTGTACCCATGTAGTGAATCCATGTAGTGAACCCATGTAGTGAACTCATGTAGTAAATCCATGTAGTGAACCCAACCCATTAATTAACCCATTTAATTATATTACAAAGTCATCCTCCGCAATAGACTAATCAACCCTTTTTCCACCAAAATTAATCAGATTGTTCCCAATAAAATTATTTAGTCTCAATCGAATCTAAATGATCATTTCCAACTCATTCTAACAAGCGAAGGTAAGAACACCTTGTTCATTAAGTGTGTCCAGCATTACATTTATAGTTTGAAAATAAAGTACTAAGGGTAAGTAATAAACACATTTGTAAGTAGACACTTGCACAGATCAACACTCAGATGTGATCCATTCTGAGTATTTCAATTTGTTCGGGATCTATGCGGGACCATCCCACACGAAACCCTCCTCTGCGCCGCCGGCACTGGACCCATTTGTAGCTTGCCATTCCAAGTTCCGTTCCCGTTCGTATTATTATAATACATGTACATGTTGCTTTTGCGGTTATATTTATCCAGTCGGGACCAGGAAATATGTGAGGAAGTCGATGCTGATGCCACAGAGTGTGAACCTGAAATTCGGAGTGTTATTCGCGCTGAAGGTAGGACAGACATGATCATTGGGCACATGTGGAGCAAGAGGAAAATGGAACACCGTTTGCTAAAAAATTGACAACAGGTAAGTATTAAATACTAGATAAGTTGCCCGAGTTTCAAAAATGCTAAATAGTAGATAACTTTGCCCGCGCTTCTACAATATTAAATATTACATAACTTGTCCTTAAAACTAATAGATACCAGAAAGCTTGCCCGCACTCTAACAAACATACCAGGTAACTTGCCCGCGTCTCTGGTGCAAGTGCACTGAAACTTTGCGACAGGCGCAAAAGAAAGCTCTTGTGGGTATTTTTTTGATAATATGTATTATTACAGTTTTGAATAGCTGGCCGAAGATGAGCTTCCAAACAAAACATTGTTACGACTTATACCAGTGCCAAACAGGAGCAGATGGTGTATTCTCCACGCCCGTCACGCTTTGTTCGTGCTAAGCGCTCAAACCAAGAAGAATTGGAACGACGGTGGCAACTAGAGCCGGGTCTGAACTACAACAAGCCATTTGCTGTGAAGAGAATTCGAGGACGTCAGTTAGTTCACGGCGAAGAAGAACTTTTATTGTTATGGACTTATGACTGAAGGTGAGAAGCATTCGATAATACTATATCAAACCTTATCTGAGGAAAACCAATATGCAATTGTCTAATTTTGTTGTCACACATGGGAGTCAAAAATACTTGATACAAAAAATCTATCGAACACGTTGATGACTGCCTGGCCAAGTTTAACAAGTACAACAACGAGTATGTGTACAACTCAGAAAAAAAATTTGGCTGGACACTTCCGACGAACTCTTTTCAGACGACTCCTTTGATGGGTCTGACCGCGGGATATGTCCCGATTCTGCCCCAAAGAAGGTTTAAGGTAGCAAAATAATAAAAGTTATGGCTCATGGCTTGCAGCCTATGAGGATTATGCTCAAAATTCTCTATCAGAGTTAGGCGCTGAGCTTTCGGGCACTGAGCCGGATTTACCAATAGCATTTCAATCCTCCTCTGCCCCAAACCAGATTGTAGTCCAACCTCAATCTGCGTGTGCCCCAAACCAGATGTAGTCCAACCTCAAACTGCCTCCTCCCGGCCTTGTGTTCTGGGATATGAGTGCCAAAAGCGTACCCTCCGCAAGCACTAAGCACATTATTATACAAATAATCCTGTAGAGAACTTGTTGTACGTTTCCAACGCTTCTTATAGTACTTGCACAATTTCCGAACGTGATCCCACTCCTGCTCGTAATCTGTAATGCACCCATCTCGTCTCATGTGACCCTCATTGGTTATCCGCATTCGGCAGAGATCGGTGATGGACAGGTGAAGACGAATCTGATCCACAACCTTGTGAAAAGTAAACAAAATAATGTACACGCCGGCATCGGGAAAGGGCCAACACAGTATCAATTAAACTGAAAAATGTAACTTACCGGAGCTGCTCGAAGGATTGCTTCCCAACCCACCGGTTCCACGGCCATCTCAGACAGACCACGAATACCAACTGCCTCCACCAAAACAATTGCCATAATGCCAATATCCCTTCATTTCCGATATCACACCTGACACCCGGTTAATTTACGTCATCAAGTATTTCAATATAGTAAAACCCTGCCACTGCCAGGTCCTGGGGCTAAATACATGAGACTGGCCAATTTAAAAATATAAACAATCGGTTGTAGTTCGATTGACATTGTAACATTAAATAGCACAGCCAGTGCATCACCCATCCAACACAAAGGAAGGATCCCTTAACCCCCCGCCCCTCCTCCGGATCATTCTAATCCTGTCCCATATAGCTGGATGTGGCTCGTACCTTCATCATCCCACTCCTCCCAGTCATTCCTAATTCCGTACTAAATAACCCATCACTCCCACTCAAATCCCAATCCACCGCGCCCCTTTTTTCACAGGCAACTTCAATTTCAATTTCCCTCCAAATTCTATCTCCTCAACTATCCCCACCCCTACTAATCTCCCACCCAGTCACCCTTAAATTAAATTACAAGGTCATTCATTGTCAACCAATTTATCACACCAACCGGAATTCTAATTAAAACTGTCCACTGCAGCGCGGGGCGGGGGACGCGATGGACAGTTAATGGACAGTAGGCACAATCCTTCCACCATTCACACATTCTTATTGACTCGGCCCAATCTAATCAACCCAGTTCTATATCCAATAATCCACAATCGCATCAATACCATTAAGAGTCAATGTCAAGGTCAATCTCCAAATGCGATTATTCTTGGGTGTGGCCAAGAGACCAATCAGAACATTTTTGCAGACTGGTCTCACTATTGTGTGCTCGGATTCTGCCACCAAATCACAATACCTGAGCCCAATGCTTCAAGTAAACTCCCTTAAATCCTCAAACATGCTCCGTTTTGAACCGTACATTTTAATTCACCAAATCTGAATCGGAAAAATTTGCAACGAGGTCGCAAAAAAACATTCTAATCCGCCAGTGACTAGTGTGGATTGTGGATATCTCATGTTTGCATATATGCAATGCGTACAACTTATAATATAACTTAACTTATAATAATATACTATAAATATAACTTATACTAACAATAACAATTCAAAAATACCCAATTAGTCGTACATCTGAGCTGAAGTAGCAGTTGAATTGAAGTAAGCAAGTATAGCCCGGTGACATGGATCGCCTCTTCTCCAATTCTGGGTTCATCTCGACGAATTATGTGGCTGATTAATCTCCAAATGAAGTCTCCTACGTCCGGATTTCAGATTGAGTCAACTGTGTGTTTTTGTCTCTGAGTTCATTTTGTTCCCATATTTTCATATAAGAATCCCAACGCATTAGAGGATGCAGTAATTGAGACTCATCCGTTTCCGCTCCTATGATAATGACCATGCGTTCGATATCTTTAAATCTCCATACTTAGTACTTTGATATCGTGGTGATCATTGAAAATTTACTAAGTTAAGTTTTAATTAGCTTCACCTAGTGATGACGGTACGATATGTTCTTGATGACCGTGTGGTAAGATAAAGCGTACGGAGTTGGTAGACGTGTTGTTTGCCTATAACAGTTGCAGTTGTGAATTATGTCAATACGCCGATGCGATGTCCAGGTCATACAATCTGTAAGTGACTAAATGGTTGATTAACAAAATTACAATTCACCCATCGAATGTAATAACTAAAGCTTATAATCTCAAGGAGTTGGTTTAACGATTCGAAAAGTAACGTCACTGTTAAGTAGAAATTCTCAGTGCTTCTCAAAATAATTAAATCCTAATTTAGAAAGCATGTATTTTAAAATCTACCACATGCCTATAAAGCATGTATCTATTAAATCAATAAAATATTGAACAGGATTAGATTTCATGCACGCGTGTCTTTCCTTGATATTTAGTGTTCGTTTAAACTAAAAAAATTGCACTGGGTATTTTGTTTTGTCCATTTGGTTTAAACATTTCTATCTGCTGAATGTAAATATAAAGCTTAACAATTTATATCTTAAATCTCCATATTTTACTTACAATCAAATCTAACCAAAGTAAGCCAGACGCGGCCGCTGTGCTGGAATGCCACTATCCAGGTCACTGCACAATAATACCACTGAATTGTTAATGCTAATTTGTTGGCAGTTGGCACTAAGCTGACTAGTATGATCGGGTGATTTAACTTGACGCTGCGGTGGTAGTGGTTGACGGTGAAGGGAAACAGAATTACAATGCGAGGCAGGGACGAACGCGCCAAGAAGTGAGTAGGTCGTATTTGTTATGAATAGAATAGAAAGGTTAATTATTTCAAGAGCATTTCTCCGAAAATCTAAATAGGGCCGGTGCCGCCTGTAGGCATTTGGACGGACCTACAAAAAAGCCAGCTGCTGTAAAGGGTTAAAAAAAATCCCAACCTTTTACTACGTAGTTTTGTCAAATCTAACAAAAAAACCAAATGAACATCTGTACGGATATCCTACATAGAATTACCAACAGGTATGAATGATTAGTAAGAAATCAGGCATGCTAATTTGCTAATAGTGTTAATTGTTTGAGCAGGAAGAGTCTGCTCAAATTTAACCAATTGCAGGGATGACATGAATTTATTCTTCAAAAAAAATCTCTACGAATGACTGAGCTCAATTGTGATTGATTGGTCCATTTATGAAACTGTTATACAAAGCGTTTGCTAATCTAACTATTGCCAGAAAGCAAGTGAGTGTATAAGGGATATGAAATAACAGGTTGAAATAAAAGCCTCCCCCCAATAGAAGCCCCGCCTTGAGGAGCCGATTTTTAATTTTTGAGATTTCACGCAGCTCCTTCAAACATGTCATTAAATCGACAGTGATTGGGACCAAGTCCTGATTCAAAATCTGCACTGGAATGGATCCATAGTCGACTTCAAAATTAAAAAAACATTTGACAAACACGATATGTTTCCATCAATACCCTACTTCTTGCCATCTTAGCCTTACACTGATTTGCAAATGACAACATTAGCTCTGCAAATTTTATACCACATTTTGTGTCCGACGGAGACTCAGCAGGGCGACCCTTGCAAAAAAAATTTTGGAAAAATAGATCTGTAGTGTATGGAAGCACTATAATTTTTCTATAATTAGGCTCATCTGTGGCTAAGATTAGTGCTTTGAGATGCACAAGTGCACCAGAAATTTGCAAGAAATCCATAACATAAAGTAAAATAACCATAAAAAGCGCAGAGTAATAGTAGTAATACAAATTACTCCACATAAGTTGCTTTGCATAAGTTGTAGGTGCTTTGGAACTAGTTTTAATTAATTAAACTGAAGTTGTGTACCGGCATAAAACAAAAGCAGAAAATGTTGGATACGAAATATTTTAAATCCGATTTCTCAAAAATGACCTCAATACTAGTAGTAGTATAGCATTTAATGAAAATTTATGTGTGAGCAAAAAAATTATATAAACTACTAATTCAATGCAACCAATTTGTTCTTAACTAGGTTAAGTTACAGTTAATTTGCAATGCAAAAAGTGCATAAAAGTCTGACTTAATAATCTTGGCATACCCGAAAACCCTTACATAACATTATGTTTTACCGCAAATATTTTAATTCGCTTACGCAAATTATCTGTTTATTGAACAATGCAGTATGAGTCGTGTACTATTCTTGGAGGAACGAACCCCCCTCCCCTTTCTATATAGAGAGGACATTATTGTTTACTTTCGAACAAACAAGGCAGGATCCAGGTTCGTGTGTACTGTCGCTAGATGGCTCCCGAGTATGATTTTTGGAGCCGCGCATCTTAGTCTATACCTTTAACGCTGTGAGGTCACTGAACTATGGTTAGGATTTTGCTCTACAATTGCTACTTAAATTTCAACCGCGAAATTTGCCCTTGTCTGTAATATGGTTCAAAATAATCCGAGTCAGTCGTCAATAGCCATTTGGTCAGTTCATTTGCTGCTGCGGTTTGGTTTACCATTTTATTACTTAACACATATTAGTGGATCCAAAACTTCAAAATCATGCCTTTCTGTACTGTGTGCAGGTCTAGGTCCGAGTCGGACAATGGGAAATTATTATCCTACAATAGGTAAGAATTCCTACTAGAAGCACTATTTTCCAAGGAATGTGAAAATGTTACATTTATTTAGGATATGCCGTTTAAGTTGAATGCAAAATGTATTAATTGTTTAATGTCATGAAGTTCTGTTAGCTGTAAATACTCCAAAAATTACTACACTTTATTAATTAAAAATATCTGTTCGAATTTGCAATTTCTATTTCAATTCTCGAGCGTTGTTAGGGGATACTAAAGTCT
>JAAXYW010002786.1:0-13859 GCA_036851895.1 Orthonychiurus folsomi | reverse complement strand
TTTGGAAGCCCAGATGCCTCATTGCGTGGGGTTGAAGTAATGTTAGGGTTGCGAGGAGATTGGTTTCCTGTCGAGTTTGCTGGTATTTCCTTCTTCTTTGGAAGAAACGAATTTGGTGTAGTAGTGTGGGCAGTTTTTCCAGGAATTGGCGCAGATGGGGGTCTTAGGCTTACGTAGTGCCCACTTACAATATTGGATCTGTTGAGAAAGTATTTCAGGATATATTTATAATTGGACTTGGTTAACAAACATGTCAAGTAAGTACCTGCTCGATTCGGATTCGGAGCCAGAAGTCACTGATGCGGTAGTACCCGATTGGCTTTGATCTCCTGAAATATCTTTCCTTGGTGTAGAAGTTCTGGATATACCTTTTTGTTTTCCGGAAGTTGAAGGTTTGACAGCTTCAAATTCTTTTATTAAGTCACGCCTGACTGACTGCTTTGTAGGCTGTTGAGGAAAAGCATTTTTGACAAAACGCCCTGCATTCACTTTGCGAGGGGATGGCTTTAACGCAGAGTCTGACGATTCACTAGCACTTAAAACCCTTGGAGGAGTTTTTGCTATTTGTCTTCTTCTTTGCCCTGATCTCTTCTTGTTTAGTAAAATTGGCTTTGATCGGGTTATCATTGGCATGGTGGGCTCATCACTGGAGCTTTCTTCTTCTTCACTACTTTCTGTTTCAGTCTCAGATTCGTCCTCCTCCTCCACTTCAGGCTTCTTCTTTGCATTTTTCTTCCAGCGGGCACTGGCACGTTGAAAAAACATCTTAAGTCTTGGTGTTTTAGGACTGGGTGGGTTTTGTCGTTTAATTGTTTTCTGTTTTGATAATGATGATGTGACTTTCTTTCTCCAGTTGCTGCCGTGCGATTTTACAGCACTGAACATTTTGACTAATGGGCTGAGAGAGCTGGGCCGCTTGGGTTTTACTGTCCTTGGGTTTGCCAAGCTGTGTTTAAATGCGTTAGCGGTGGCCGAAAATTTGAGGTTCTCCTTCACAGCCGTTCTTTTCTCCACGAACTTCTGGTCCACCTGAAAACAGTCTAGTCGGTAAGGCTTGTATAAAAATAGACTAAAGCCATTTCACGAGTTTCTACAATTGAAACATTTTTATATTATATATCCATATTCAAAAATAACCTTTTCAAGTTTTCGCCGTTGCTTGTGAAGTGCAAAAAGTGCATTGGCAGCGTCACTGTCCTCCAACTGGCTTCCATCTGGATTCAAATTCAGCTCTTTCATCTGACTGCCAATATCTTCGATAACTTTTGCTCGAATTGAGTCCATTTGTACAGACTTTCGATCAACTTGCTCAAGCGCTTCAGTTTTGGGTGTTAGTTTTTGTTTTCGCCGCTTAATAATTCGTTCTTCAGTTGGTGTGCTGACGGAAACTACTGAGCTCGAATAGCCCGTGACTTCATCTGAATTCCGGATATTATCTGGTTCCTCATATTCGTGATGCACAACTCCAGCGGGTATGGGCGGACAATCTGGGGGAATTATGTCAAGTTTTACTGTTGGTGCTTTGGCTTTGGGAGGATGGGATACAGGTATTGCCGCCCTAGTTAATCGAGCCTTTGGTACAGGTGCCACCATCATCGGCGGTGCTGCTGTCACTTTTTTCAATTCAAACGCAATGGGTTTCTCTATTTGATAAATGCCAATGTGTGCAGGAGATGTGGGCTTTTGCGTGACCAAAATGGCTGGAGTTTCTGGTTCAGAATTAATCTCAGTTCCCGATCCTGATGGTATATCTCCGAACTCAATAGCAACAGCGGATTTGTCAGTGGGTATAACTAACGATGACACAGATTTTCCTCCTCCTGCTTGTGACTCTTCTGCATTAATTGGTATCTTGGCCGACTCTGCTTGCTCACGAGAACCTTCAACAAACTCTTCACGGAATTTTGTATCCTGCTTTGCTTGTTCAAGGGAAGCTTCAATCTCTTCACGCAGTTTTGCTTCTCTCTTGCGATTAAACTCTTGTTCTTCTTGGAGTTTTGACCTCCAGTACCTTTCCTGAGAGTCCAGCCTTCCCTGTATTGCTTCTAATTCCATTTCCTACTGGTTCAAAAAAATAGTTGTAAAAATATTGGCACGGGCTGAACTGACTACATAGACAATACTTGCCTTTTTCTCAAGATTGATACGAAGCGCCTGAGTTTCTTTCTGTTGTTTTAGATATCTCTCCTCTGAACGCTCGATCATAGTTGTCCAGGCAAACTGCTTCTCCAAGGTGTCTTCTGCTGTTCTCAACACAGTAGCAGATGAAGTCGCAGAGATCATCTCTCTCATTTTCTAAAAAAACGTACATTGATGTTAAGAGTTGAATCATTTCCAATTTGAAAAATTATTGTTTTAGTTATTCGCAAAGCTCACCTGCAACTCAGCCATTAGGTCACTCTTGATATCCTGAATCCCGGAGAGCTGAAGCTTTTGTGATAAACTATTCCACTGAGACTCCAGTTCTTCCTTCATTTTAATTATGTTTCGTTCTGATTCTTCTAATGAGTTTCTTCGACTAGTTAATGCCACAATTCCTGTAGTGGTCTCAAGCTTTTTAGGAAGTAAACCCTCTAGAGCCTCTCCAGCAGTGCATTTTTCCTGGAGATACTTCCTCACAATAGCATTTCCATTAGCTAATGCTGAAGATGCCGGATTGACTTCCTCGTAGTCCGAATCGACTTGACCGGTTGAATCATTGTTACTTACTTCGATGATGGTCTGGGTTCCCATGTTTTTCCTATCATATTTTGCTTCATTTCTCTTGACAGAACCTTCGATCACATCATTCTGCCGATAAATTAAATCTTCAATGCCTTTGTCAAGGCTGGAATGTGCCCGGGTATTGAACATAGGATTTATCTGGAAGCCCTTGATGTCGGCGTTGAATGTGAGCATACAGGTAGACAGAAGCAATGAAACGCTTCGGGCAATAGGGGCACTAAATACGTAATCAAAAATTGTTAATGTTAGTTGGTATATATATCCTGGTTTCGCAGGATAAGTACTAAATTCTAACATTGCACAAGTTCCAAGCAATAAAACTGTGGTGTTGAATTTGACTACATTACGATGCAGAGCAGAAATACAGACAAACCTGAGACTCCTGTATTTTCCGAAATAAATTTCCGTAAATTATATGCCACTAATCAGTAATAATGTTGCCAGTCGGCGAATTCGAAATTTGCTCAACCAAAACTATATTGCAGGAGTTAGTTTCGTTGCCATTGTATACTTCGCCCCAGAATTACATACGATTTAGCATTACCTACGTGTCTGGCATTTTGGTAATAGTTGGATGGTAATAAGGCAACAACTTAGCCAAATATTGCACTAGGTGCAATTTAATTCGCATTAATTTTGTCTCAGAATGATGCCGTCGGATGTACCAAGCACTTTTGCTGTGAATTTTTGTGCTTTTTGGTTTTAGTATGCACAAATGCATTAACTAAGCTGCAATAAAAAACTTTTCACCCATTTCAAAAATTTTGAAGGAGAAATTTCGACTTCTGTGCTCTACGCAAGTTGCCTACTATGGGTGGCCAGTTGGATCCAAAACAACAAATGTAACAATAGCTTAACAAAATTATTAGATTTAATTGTCTAACCTTCTGCACATTGCATTTGTAGTGTAATTTCATGTTGCGGTAGACACAGATTTGGCTCAGTTGGATTTAATCCTAAAAATCTTGCAAACACGGCGTTGCGTTGACTGCTTTTGATCAAGTGCCACCCGACCCTCATCACGTAGGCCCGCACTGAAGTAAAATGTTTGTTTGCTTTGTGCACGCTTCGTTGCTATTGGCAACTGGATGCAAATCCACAACATATGCATTTTAAAAAGTCGATACCGCGGAATGGTAACCTTTGGATGTTCAAACGCATACCTGCATGCCCCTGTGGTTACACACCAACCACACAGTTTGACAAAAAGCTGAAGTCAAAATTGTCGAAATAACGTATTGCCCAAAAATACTTTACAATTTATTTATTTAGCTTTCGGATTATGTCCTTGTTTCAAAATCTGGTCCAGGGGTCCGTTTCCAGTAAATCCGGATGGATGTCTAAAACTCGATCCTATCCTATCCCAAAATGTAAAGAATTGTCCATAATTGTAATTGTAGTATAAATGATGGTCCGTGTGATGAGCTGAACCGTTCACAATACTCCTCAAAAACCTCGGCACTCTGAAATCCCCATCATGAATTGACACAGTCCATACATTTACAAAAAGGAACATCGCTAGAAATCCATACTTATGCATAGGAAATAAAAATATGTACAAATGATATGGGGAACTTTGTGCGAATCCATCCACTGGATGGAATGCATGCGATGCAAAGGGAGTTGGGACTTTCCAAAGATGATGAGTTTTATGGAGGGTTTTGTACAGAAATGGAACATGGAGACCACGGTGAATCCAGTAAATGAAAAAATCCGTGAAAATAATGAAGGTTATGAGGCTGAGAAGGAAGGCCAGCCAATCTGAAAGTTCAAGTCAGGTTGAATGTTAGCAGAAAGACGAGTTCGTGGAATTTGAAACTAAATTTGTAGCTGACATAAAAATCGAATCATACCATTCAGTGACAAAATTGGCCGCTCATGCAATTTGGAATATCCACGAACTTCTGCGAAGAACGCACATGTCTCCAGGAATGCCATGACTGGGACGGAGATGCATGTCACCTGAATTTCCCTTCGGATTTGGTTCTAATCCGATTATGCAATGTTAATTTAGTCAGCATTTCATTTTACAAGATTATCAATGGTAATATAAATATTCGTACCTTGAGTATTAACGGATGTTTTAAGAGTCGCCTGTCAAATATGAACACATAATTGAGTCCCGCTGTAATGAAATAGAGGACATACCCCCCGAGAGTTACAATTAAAAACAAAGACAAGAATTGGCGGCTGGGGGAATTTTTTTCCCAGTTGTTTGGGTACACGTGGTCCGTTAAAATGTAATTATCACAAAGTTGTAATATAAGATCCATATCTTGGGATTTTAATGCATTAGCACGGAATACTATGGTCAGTATTTCACAAATGAAACAAGTATTATGCTCCCCTATTAAACTCGTCTTTGGTGGATATAAGGGCATGACATTGCAGCTGCATCAGCTGGGCAAGATATGAACTATCTGATTTATTCATTTATCTTATCAGACCAAGCCAGGGTGTTCCACCAAATGGAATCACTTGCACATCACAAGCCATGTCGATGTCATAGAATTCTTCCAAACGAAGCTATTCTCACCTCACCTGATTTAATTACCTGTGTTAAAATTCTAAGTTAAAGTAAACCGAGTAACCGACACACACTTTTTTCTTCGTTGAGGTTCTTTTGGGATGAAATACTAGCGGATACTTCCTATCAAACATCTTCTGCCAGGCGTTTTCATCTAATCTGATGCATTCATTTGATTTCACGCATTCTAGACTTTTAGTACGAGTTAATGCAATAAAAATAAACTAATTCTATTAATACAAGATACAAGCCTTTTGTATTAAGCTATAGCAGCGATTATATACTATGTACCAAACGAAAAGATTTGAAAGTTCACTCCAGGGAAGGAGCTCACACGCCGGCATATTTTATACTAAAACAATCTATTGTTGTATTTCGTATCGTCTCATCATCACTAATAGTAAAATTGCATGCATTTCGTGTGACGCCAACTCATGATAATCGAATTACTTTCACGGGGTTAGTTTCTTTTACAAACTTTGACTTTAAGATTCGGCTATAAGCAATTCTGCACTGAAATGTATTGCTAACGTTAAATAAGCTTTCCATTATTTACAATCGTCGTTAATACACAGGTCAAGAATCTCTACTCGCTATGAGAGCATGACATTGCATCTGCATTATCTGTACAACATGAACTACTATTTCCATTTATGTTATCAGATCAAACGGATGCGGCTGTGTGCAGGGTGGTTCGAAAGGAGCGATTTGCATAACACAAGTCCAATTATAGAATTCCTCCAGTCGATGTCCATTTTACCTGAATAGTTATCTCTGCGTTGAAATTCTAATTTAAGTAAACCGACGTACACTTTTTTCCGTTGACGTTTTCACTCGGGTTCAACTACGACTACGAGCCGATACTTCCTTTCTTACATCTTTACGTTTTGTCTGCGCCGCCGATCCATTCAGTCGGCGTCTTTGCTTTACGTGGTTAATACAACAAGGAAACCATTTTGAGTTCTTTAAATTCTTTATTGCATTTAGAAACTTACGTTGTTTGTTTGAATTGTTGTTCAGTTGGGTTCACTAGTTGTAATGATTTACATTTACATTTCCATTGGTTTGTTGGCGATCTTCCTGACTGGAGCACTTGCTATTGCCCTGCGCCATTGTTATTCGTGTGTAAGTTGGTTAACCACAAACTAATTTGTTGGGTTAGATTGTGATTCCTTTGGCATTGCAATTACATATTACGGATTTCTTTAATTTCAGTATGCGAGATGGAGTTCCAGACGTCGACGCGTTGTTTTGCTCGAGGAATTGGGAAGATTGAATGTTTATGAATGGAGAGACGAACTTTCAACGAATGATACGTGTGCCATTTGCCGTGAAACATTTGCCCACCGGAACGAATTGCGCATTTTAAATTGCAATCATGGTAATTTCAAATTTTGCAATAATGATACATTACGAAATAAGCAACAATACTTTACACTTTAAATTTACAGGGTATCACGTTTACTGCATCGATAATTGGATCGATTGTGGAAATCTATTTTGCCCACTCTGTAAAAGAGGAATTATTCCAAATGCAGAGAACTACCGGCCCTCGGATTTCCATGCCATGTCGGATGAGCATCAGCCACTTCTCGGACCAAGACTTTTTGAGCAGGTGAATTTCTAAATTTGAGATTTGGGCCAGAAAGGAAAAAATAAATCTGACATTCACATTTTTTGCAGAGAAACATTTTGGCCGGACAAAGGCACGTTGTTCAACCGATGCCGCCAAACCCATCAAACCCTGATTCATCCATTCTCCGGAAAGCTTCAGCCACAAGTGACTTGACCCGTTCTGCCGAAAGCCCAAAGACCCCAGCAAATTTGACTGCGGCGGGCGTTGGAAATGTTGATACTCATTTAAAACGTGCTCCAAAGAAAGCCACTTCATCCACTTCCAGTGTTTCTCCAAGGATCTTTCCAAGGGACGTCATGGAATCATTCCAGACACCAACTGGCATTAGAGACACGAGTGTTACCGTTCATCCGGATAATGCTGCCAACTTGGATATTGATGTTCACCGTAAGAATTAATCAAGCAACCATCCTCCCAGGGGCCTTATATTTGGCCTTAAACTACATTGAACTGTTTTGTAAGGCCCGACTCAATGGTCAGTGGTTAAATATTATTTTTTGTATATTTGGTACCATGGAGCAGGGATTTTAATGCAACTTAATTTAGTTCCTGAATATTATGTTAAACCGTGCTGTTGAGACGGATGTCACAAGCTCGAATTTGTGGCTATCTTGTAATATGCCAGTATACCGGCTTTACCTTCTTTCTTTAAATTATTTTTTGCATGCACTTTTTAGAAGGTTTGCTGGTTTAATTTTTCTCCTTACATGTTTGTTAAAAACTATTCAAATTTTGGGCGAATAAATTTGGATACATTGTAAAATTAGACTGGCCAGTATTTATTTAATGTGGGCATAAAATATTGTTAGTTTCTTAAATTCTCAAGTTTGACTTTGAGGCTTGAGGCTACCAGATAATTTTAAATAGGCCAAATATACAGCATGTATATTTTTGGGTACGATTATCTTTGTCTGCCATACATAATCGGAAATGGCTAAATTGCCCTTTTGGGTACAATTTAATCCGGTGCTCAAATCCAAAATTCCTTTTAAATATAAAAAAATATTACCAATAGTTTAATGGTGGAGCTGCGAATTTGCCGTAGTTTTAATAATGCTTCGAACGGAAATGGTCATTCCTAAAGTGCGCCGAGCAAATAATTTACACTGCACTGCATTATCTGCTAAATGAGATTGCGATAAAGGATAATCATGTTCATGTTTACACAGAACAATTCTTATAGTCATTTATCGTGTAAACCACATTTGCTTACACTTCCTGCCTGTTGCCCATCGCGTCAGCGTCAGCCGTCATAAAACAAGATCAGTTGCCTTTACATTGACAAGCAAATATTTATTTTATTCTCAGAACAGTAAGGCTATGCATTGTAAACGCATATAGTAATCATGAATGAGTCACTTTTGTGCCAATGAGACCAGACCGTCGTTTGCCTTTGAGCCAAGTGGTAATAACAAACAATAATGATTTGCTGGTACTGCATTTTGAAGAGTTGATAGGGTGTGCCAGTGTTAGTCCAGAGTTGGTAGCATTTATACAATGCAGGACGCAAATCGATTCCGTTTAATAAGCAAAATGCGCTTTCAGTACCACATATTTTGCATTTGCAAATAATGAGTGAACATGAGGACACCCTTCACATTCGCGTTACTATCATGTTTTGCTTTCAACTAGAGACCTGACACTACAAGTCCAGCAGCAGTTAGTTTAATTTTTGCTGGTTGCACAGTAATCATCCTCATCCCTTCTCATTCACTGCAAAACCTCCTGCAGCCCAGTAATGGTTAGTCAGCCGGCAAAGTGCAAAGGAAAACTTGGATCCTCGACGATTACTCATCCTTCGAAGTAAAAAACCTCATCTTTATTTTTACATTCCTTTTGCAGTAGTAGTAGTGGAGTGGAATGAAGTGTTGTCGTTCTATTCCGTCCATGAAACTTAACGGCGCGAGTCCCAGTCTATCCCCTTGCTGTGAACCACTTCCCATACCCCTGACTCGTAGTTAGTTAAAGTCTACAAGGCCAATTATGAAAACTAGTCCTGAAATTAAGTGGTAATAAACAGGAGTAGTTTAATTTCCTCAAAATTGAACTAAGTTTCCTGTCTTGTGTTGTGCTGTGCTGTGATTATGACACTCCGACGCACCGTGATTTACAATGGCTGTCAAATCTATTCACATTCTGATATTTGGATTAATCCTAATTGGAAGTGCAGTGGACAACACGGTAGGGCTGCCAATTGAACATTACTTCACATGGAGACGGACTTTTGTGGGAGTGGAGTCTCTTCAGAATGACAACCAAACGGTGGAAGTTTTCTTTATCCAGAATCATAACTGGAAATCAAGTGAATTTCCGTCAGGTGGAATAACGGTAATTGAAATTCCATTGTAATAGAATGTGCAATTTAGAAGAAAGTATTTTTAAAGCCGATATGGATTCGGTAGGGAAATGCAATCATTGCAAATCCAAGCAATGCATGTGAGTCAGTGGACCCTCCACCGGATGGAATGTTCGATGAAGACAACAATGGGACAAACTGGTTTTTGGTCGCCAACAATCATGACTGTGATTTCTGTAACAAAGGAAAGACATGCTAATGAGGCGGGTTTCACGGCCCTCATCCTACCACCCGCCAATGACGCAAATAATACAGATAATTGCAATAGCAAGTGCAGTGAAATCGCTGGCATGTGCGAAACTGAGGTCGTGATTGACTATGATGAACATGGAGAGTTCCTAAACACTACAACAATTTTTACATTGATTCTTGAGAGAAATGACTGGTTACTCCTTGCTCAAAACTTTACCTATCCAAACCCGTAAGAGAACTGCGCTTGTCATACATATTTGCCTAAATTGGTATAAATTAAAATTTTGCCGGTTCTTTCAGGTATATTATCAAAATTGAAGACCAACTTGAGATTGTTCTCTTTGTACTCGCAATCGTAATTCCATTGCTCATTGTGATCATCTTTCTTGTGATGTGTGTGATTTCAATAAAACGGGTAAGATATTTTATTCCTGTATTAAATAGTGGCTCTTGCAAGATTTTGTTTTTACAGTGTATTTTGATTTACTTTCAGCTAGTTTCAACTATCCAGGAATGCAATCGTAAAAGGCGGATTGTAAAACGAAATAAATTGTTATCTTCCACTGTCCAAACCTTACCTATTAGAAAATGGACACGGCAATTGGACACTTTGTCAGAAGAAAATAAAGTATGCGTAATTTGTACAGAGAACTTTCAAGATGACGAAGAGATCCGTGTTTTGCCTTGCTGTCATAGTGAGTAATTAAGCCTAGTTGGAATTTAGAAGAGTTCCTTTGGGTAGTAATTTACATAATTCATGGTTGACCCATAATTTTCCATTTCATTGTAGTTTACCATCTGATTTGTGTGGACCAATGGATCTTGGAAGGTCGACCATACTGTAAAATTTGCAGACACAATCTCTTACCAAGGAATCAGAGAATACCCAGTTCGGATCTCTCGGATCCCTCAAGTGATACTCTTCAGCCGGTGTATGCCACTTGTGAAAGTACACGGTTGTTAATTTCGAATCAGGTATGTCCAACTCATTTAATATTTAATCAAAAGCTCTTGTTTGAAATACTTCGATTTTGTCAGAGATCTCCAGGAAGCATTGGCCCTGAAAACCCCCCTGTACAAAGAGTAATGGCCGTGATGCCTGAATCGTTTGACGCTTCTTTTGAAGCCATGCTTCCACTCCGCTCAGGAGCACCTATGTCTGGTCAAGGTCAAATCAATGGAACGATGTCACCTATTGATGAAACTGACGCGGACAAATCCAATCCTCCTGGAATTAATTCCACAACTGGTGAAGATTCAGAAGTGAGTGCACTGGGAAATGCAAGCAACTCCAGAGGGCAAGTAGTCGAATCGGCTAATCACCGAGAGCAAGAAGATGGAAATAACTCAGATTCGCCATTATCCGTGTCTCAAGTTTCAAAGGATATTTATATTTCGGAACGAGAGGACTTTGTTTAAATCTGTAGGAGTCGTAATTTTATTATTTAATTAAGCCATTGCTTTTGTATGCGTGAATGTGTGTGCCGGGCTATCAAGTGCCATTTATGTAACGGTAACAGAAAGAATCTGAATGAATGTGAAAAGTTCTAGACTGAATATAATTAATTGTTATCGTGGGAGTAAAATTGTCTTAAGTCATTAAAATGTGAATGTTACATATTGCATCTTGTCAATTTAAATTAAACTGACGTGCTAGAATATAAAAGAGCAAGACTGGACAAAGTGAATGTAATTAAACACCAAGAAAATTAACGCAAACTTAAAATTCATGTCATAACTGCAAGGGGGATCTCTTCAATTTTTTGTTCATGGCCTTATTATGCTCAATGTCATGCAAGATTAAACTTGTGTAAATGACACGGGCTGAATACACACACTTTACGTTTCTGTAATCATATTGTCCAATAGAAGATCGCAAATNTGCAAGGGGGATCTCTTCAATTTTTTGTTCATGGCCTTATTATGCTCAATGTCATGCAAGATTAAACTTGTGTAAATGACACGGGCTGAATACACACACTTTACGTTTCTGTAATCATATTGTCCAATAGAAGATCGCAAATATTTGTATTAAATCTTTTGCATTGCATTTTGTTTCCGTTGTTGTTAGTCGACCAACTTCCTGCACACGAACACTCACTCTCTCACCGTGCAAAGCATGAAATTGAATAAAATCAAATCGTTTGGCGACAAATTTGAAATAGAATTTGCTGGGATTATACCTAATGTGAGAGCAAGAGCTAGTTTTAAAATCAGGGGCTGTGAAAATTGCTGTGCGCTTTAATGTCATTTCTTGTTTTAATGAATACGTATTAAATACAAACAGTCGAATGAGATCGAGATCCCACCCACCCTCTCCAATCGAATTCAAAACAATGGCAACAAGATGGTGTCATTGATTTCTAACAACGCAGTTTGCACATTGGGTTTTGATGCGTCAAATTCAAATTCCCGTTCAGAGAATTCAAGTCAGTCAGTCTACGAGTGGAAGTTGCGTCGACGTCTTATAAACACAGGAAGCGTTGCGTGACTCATCACATTTGTCAAAATCTGATTTGTAGGTAATTAACTTTGTTCAAAAGAGTAAGAAATGTCTGCCCCAGGTGCAATGGAAGTCGACGAAGAGGAAGCTGAGGCCCCATCTTCATCCACGTCCAAAAGTTTGGAGAAGAAACGCTTTGAAGTCAAGAAGGTACACGAGCATGCTTCTAATTTTTGTGAATTAGCAATTAATTTAGTATTTTAACTCAAAATGGGTCATCAGCCTTTGGCTAAGTATGGATGCGTTTATGGGCAATTAGTATTAAACTTCTTTGAACTCTTTGGGTTTATTAGAGCAGCTGCATGCTTGCATGCGGCTGCCTTATTCTTAATATTTCGGGCTAATATTTCCCCCGACAGTCCCAGTGCACGGCATCACGAGAGTAAATGATTGGCATAATTCATTCGTAGTTGATTTTAAAATGTGAATATTATTTCAAATTAACAGTGGAGTGCGGTCGCACTGTGGGCTTGGGATATCGTGGTGGACAACTGCGCCATTTGCAGAAATCACATCATGGATTTATGTATTGAATGTCAGGCCAATCAAGCCTCGGCCTCATCTGAAGAATGTACAGTCGCCTGGGGGGTGTGCAATGTAAGTTAGCTGGAGGCTTTAACACAGGTTAAATTACGGTGCACATGAATTAGAAATTCAAGCTTGAATTTGTTTGCAGCACGCATTTCCATTTTCATTGTATCTCACGCTGGCTGAAGACTCGACAAGTTTGCCCATTGGACAATCGTGAGTGGGAGTTCCAGAAATATGGCCATTAAGAACAACTCTTGGAACAACTGATTTTGTCCAATTTTCTTCCAGTTAACGAACATTCGGTTTGTAGTTGTAAAACTTGTCAAACTATTCAAAATTATCATAGTGGGAGAAGTGTGCTTTAAAGCAAATTGTAATTCGGCATTTGGAATTAATTGTAGGAGTGCCTGAACTTTTAAAGAAATAAATCCTTTGTATTGCGGAATTTACAACCAGTAATCCGGAGTAATTTATTCACCTCCCTCATTTCGGCTCGCCAGGAAAACCAATGTTTCACTTTATTGGCTGATTAGTTTTTATTAGATTTCAAGCATGTTGATGGTATGGTAGTGTAACTTTCGGCATGTAGCGCTTGTTCCCCACCTTATCTTCCGCCAATTGGGAGTGTAAAATAAGCATCTGCGATGATTTATTTGGATTTACGCACAATCATAAAATAATAAATTAAAGCATAAACGGCGAATGTGTAAACGCACATCAGTCTTTTTTTATTACATGAGATTTTGCTCGATTATTTTAAAATTTCCGGTGTCTTTTTATAAAAAAAATAATGTTTAAGATGCAGGTATATAATAATTCAAATCCAACAACAAACTAAAATACTCTCTACAAACTACATTCACTCACAAATTCAACGAACGCCCAGAATTATGGCCAGCCACCCAGCACGTCTTATGGAAACATCCACTGTAGATGGGAATTTGTTGGAACCCTAGACTTCCGTCCGGGGTGGCTACTTCGTGTATTGTATCGGGAGCCATTGGCCAGGAGCCAGAAGAATTTCGGTTGCATTCACCGAAACCGAAAGTCCTTGTGATCTTCAAAGTAATCAACGACCTTCGAAGTAATCCGTAATTCGCATATTGAAATCACTCAGAAAAATGTTCACCCTGGAAGAATTAACACAAAGAGACAATAAGCACTAAAAATTTCTGCTTTTGATAAGGAAACAAGACAAATGTTTAATGTAAAGGACCTGTGATCAAACTAACTCCGAATTATTCGGTATCCTCGCGTTAAGTGCTTGATTTAAAGCTCACCTTGTCTTAGTTGTAATTTCACCGATGCTGCGGAACCAGAAATAAGTGTATTCTATTCTCCGCGCACTCCTTCTTTCCACTCACCTCTTCTTTAAGACGTAAACAGGCAG
>JAAXYW010002785.1:0-13877 GCA_036851895.1 Orthonychiurus folsomi | reverse complement strand
GTTATCAACGTAAATAAATTGTCTCGGCTCAATGGCAAAAAAATACTTATCAGTAAGGAAAGCACTGCTGAGGCTGATCCAGTCAAATTCACTCCACCAACCAACTGCTGCAAAATTTTGTCAGTATTCAGCATGCACGGAATTCATTCGCTCCAGCATGTGCTACGTTTTTCTTCATGCTTTTGAAATTTAATGGTGACAAATCCCAATATTCCAATTTCTAATAAGATTCCGTCCAACAATAAATCTATTTACATTCTTAAATTTATGTACTTTCAGTTGACCTTCCATTGAGGAGTTGGATTAAGTTAAAGTTTAAAAAACATAACATTGTTTACAACAGTTTTTCGCTTCAGTCAAGGGTATTTTATCTGGGTTCACGTTGTTGCGTCGTCCTGCGTCTGCGCGGTCAGGTCGGCCGCCCGTGCTGTGCGTACGTACGTACACATTTTCCTCTTGTAGTTCATTGTATTTTGCAAACAATAACAAATATTCGGCGCAAAATGTAATCCAGTACAACCAAACCAGATGGTACGTGTTTGTGTATTGTGTGTGTGACCTCCCCACCATATTTTTCTACTGTGTACATATTTATTCCACTTCATTCAATAATTTACTCAAGTGATTACGAATGGTAAAAAGTGTACAGTTCAATTAAGGCCAGCACTGGGACTAACCTGGATGTCGGAATAAGAATAGCCACACTTTCACACCAAGCCCGCATCTGTTCCCCATTTGCATTTTACATCTTCATTTATTACAAATTTACCATCCACTTCATACACACTTGCGTCTGCGTCGTCCAACAATTAGTCATTGAGACGAGTAGAGGAAATAATCGTAAATCGTTCGTCGTGTTCAAATTCAAACGTGGTTTTGATGGGCTAATAAAGGTGGTTGAATGAGTTTTGTACTCAGCCGTGCAAAATAGACGACGCGACGGAGGACAGGACAGTGATAAAAAAATATAAATACAGTGGCCCAGTGGATTAAGGAAAGGATAATGGCACAGGCATCCGCCCTCCCCAGGTACCATTGATTATTGGGAAAGTTTATTGGGAAAACGTGATGAAAAGGGGCACGGACGGCAGGCACGGTGATTCAGACGTCGACGTGATTTTGGCAACTTGTTGCTTCCTTTGGTTTTGGATTTGCCTGAATCAGACGGGCCAGGCCTTATTTTTTTAAGGAAGGGGGAGGTTTGATTTTGCCTAAAATTGCGGATTAATCCATCCGTGCGAAGCGTGCTGGTGCTGGCGTGCATGCCAAATTGCCGTCTCGTCGGGGTCGATCGAGTGCTAATAATTTTCAGAATAATAGTTATTTGGATAAAAATACCGCCCATGATTTGCGACTACTAATGACTAATGATCCATAATTTTTCTTAATTCCAGAGTGTGGGCGACAGCAGCGTGAGTAGCGAAAGTGCTACGAGTGGACGAGGGATTTCCCCATCACGATCCGCTTCCGACGACTCCCGTTCAATTTCTCCTCTTCTTCCTATCAACCATCCAAAATTATTGGATAAGGCAGGAACGACACGGTCAAATCGGATTGTCACACAATCCATGAGTATGGACATCCCTGGAAAACCCAAGAAAAGAGCAGCTCCAGCCCCGCCACCGACTACTCCAACATCCACAACGACAACAACGATGACAGCGACCCGTGAGGATCGGCACGAAAGTCCGAGTAAACCGATTTCCAAGAAAAAGGAACCACCGCGGGAACCCCCGATTCTAAGAAAACAACAATCCTTGCCTTCTACCAGCCATTCCAGACACAGCTCTGACAGCAGTGGATATCATGAGTCGTCAAATGCTTCCATTTTGTCAGAACATCCAGAGCTTCATCAAACTGAAAGGTGACAAATATACGTATATTATTTATTGTTATATGAGTTAACAATGCTGAACTTTGTTTTGGGATTTAATCAATTTATTTACTCGTCCGTGTGTATGTCCTTGCTGTTTATAATCAGTCAATTAAATTTGACCAGTAAAAAAGCGTATTGTATTGCCAGAATTTTACGTATGTATGAACCACGGTACAATTAATTAATGTACATACACTGTTGTGTTGAAATGTGAGTTTACTTTAAAATTAATCCTTCACTACATTCCGTTATCAGAATCAGGCGGGCCATTGTGTCCGACAAATGAGCTAAATGCTTCCATTTTGTCAGAACATCCAGAGCTTCATCAAACTGAAAGGTGACAAATATACGTATATTATTTATTGTTATATGAGTTAACAATGCTGAACTTTGTTTTGGGATTTATTCAATTTATTTGCTCGTCCGTGTGTATGTCCTTGCTGTTTATAATCAGTCAATTAAATTTGACGAGCAAAAAAAGCGTATTGTATTGCCAACAATTTTACGGTATGTATGAACCACAATACAATTAGTTAATGTACATGGTTGTGTTGAAATGTGAGTTTACTTTAAAATTAATCCTTCACTACATTCCGTTATCAGAATCAGGCGGGCCATTGTGTCCGATAAATGAGTTTGTTTCGACGTAGGCAAGATTTTGAAGCCTGTAATCTCACAGAATTTACACAATCATAAAAATTGCCTGTGCCGTGTGTGAATACAGCACACAAATGTGCCTGTCTATGCCGCTGCTGCTGCGTAGTGCACTTATCATAAACGAGCTAATCAATAATCTGCCAATTGAAATAAATTCCTTCCCCTATTTGGTAACACACAGTACTGGGCTGTGATGAGCTTTAAAATTGTTACGGATAGGTTTAACTCTGGAGTATGTTCCCTCCGCACCGCGCTGAGTTAGTGTGTGTACATTTCTTCCGTGTAGATTCGCTTTTCTGGTGAGTGTCGAGTAGTGTTGAGTGACTCTTGCGAATAACTTGCAAAGTTAAAGTAATATTTCACTTGAAGACATCTTAATCTTGGATTTTCAATGCATACATATTTTGACGTTTTATCTATCACCTGCACTCTGTGGGGACACATAGCATGGTTTATATAGTTGACATTGATCGATTGCTTCAGCCTGTCCCCTTGTTTAAAAACTAAAGTAACACATAAGAGTCAGTGTGCTTCATCCACCTGTAGAATATAGTGCATTCCGATCAAATTGTATTTTCAATGGGGTCGTTTTTTAGTAATAATTAGCTTAATAGCAAGGCTAATTATATAATATATGTACAGAATATCTTCATAGGAAATGCAAGTACTATGTAAATTAAATTATATTCACATTTTTATTAGATAAATTTCTAGAAACCAATTTAAATTTTGATATTATTTCTAGATCCATTCCTTCCGGCGTCACAGCAATGGAGCCGCTGTCCTCCCTCTCGAAGAAACCGACAAGTAGCAGTGGAACAAATCTGACATCCGTCTCCAGCCTCTCCTCTTCCTCTCTCACTTCATCCAACGGTGGGATGTCTTCCCGGAACAAACGAAAGGCTCCCAAACCCCCAGGCTCCAGCCTCCAAGCCCAAGCAGAGCTGGAGGAAGAGATTTCCCTTCAAAGTGAAGCGAGTTCTTCATCCAAAGTCAATGAGTGGAACCGGAATTCCAGTCACCAGGAACAGCAGGTGAAAGTGGATGTCCATGATGACTTGACGAAGGAAATCCAATCTCTGGACTCTGAAGATGAGGAGAAAAAGTCTTACCATGGACCTCCGTCCGGTCGTGTGACTAAAAGTTCCAGTTCAGCATCTTCACTGAGTGGACGAGCTTCTGCGTCAGGTTCGAGTTCCAGATCATCACCTTTACCCGCCGTGGATAGGGACGGCGGGTTGGAACCGAGTAGTCGGAATGCAACTTTGACGAATGACGGGGATCTACCTATGGCAAATCCCAATCACTTGTCGGAAACTTCAATTGTTGCTCAAGGTAAGGATGCTTTCTTTCACGGATTGGCACATTGACACGGCATGTGACGGAAGCACGTGGGGTTTTTTAAGCAAGCTTGTTGCAAATTTGCACGGTACGCACGGCAAAAAGGAAAGCATGACATATTTCCAAACCGGGCCTGTCCGACCTGAGGGTATTTATTTTCCAACGCATTATTAGACCCTGTAATTTGAACACGCGAAATGTACTACGTTCGGTTTCGGTCGTGGAGAAGGTTTTTGATTTATCTAAGATTTAAGTACGTCATTTGGCGCTGATTTATTTATTTATAAATCGGTACACATTAGGTACACATGATGTACGTGTGATTTGACGTCTGTCCACTTATTTTCTAAACAGGGTTACTCAGTGCAATTTTTAATAGCTTGAGAAGCAAGGCATAAAAGGTGGAAGAATTTTGCCCGGACTTTTGATTTTAATAAATTGAGGATGAGGATCCGTTGGAAATGGAGGCGTCTGTCCCCTGGGAATGTGATGAAAGGAAGTGCACTTATCATTAGTTCCGGGGAACACATTTTCCATGCCTTTCTCTCCTTTCACTTCCAAGTGGGCGTTTAGCCGTTTCCAAGTAAAGTAAAAGCGGAAGAATGCCTCCCTTGCCAAAAGCACCCACACCTGCTTGTGACAGCCAATGCATAAGTAACACCCAGGATAACAGGAAGGTGTACGTGTAAAGTAATACTACTTGTAGTGTAGTCTGTAGTGTAGGCGGCAACACATATGTAGACTTTAATGAAAATTTGATGGCAGGAAACTCCAAATGCTTCTGCGTTTGCGGCGGCTACTACATTTCTACACAGTTTTGCTTGTGTGCAATCTACACGCCGGCGTTTAAATATTTATAGATGTATTATATACATTAGGAATAAACGACAGTTATTGGGGAAGACAACTTGGTTGCAGTGACATAAAAGAAATGAATGCATATGGTTTCAGTTTGCTCTTACAGGAAGCTCATTTACAGATTCTTGCATTTGCACTATTAAATATTATTGCTGATTTTATTAGAAATATCAGCCGACGCAATCGTACCTGTATGTAAATACTTTAATTCTTGTTCTATTCTCAAACTACACAAATGCCTGCACGTACAATATGTAAATTAACACAAAACCAAACATTATTTAGTTCGCTAAACCCTCACTTCTGTAAATCTGAACTAAACCTGCCTGCTATGCAGCCAGCGCCTTGCCTGCTTAACAATTTCACTACAAAAATTAATCCGCCTTCAACAATACAATTCTAGGCCCCAAGCTTGCCTCATTTTCTTGAAATTGCTTTCCTCTTTTTAGAAACTTTCTCTGCTGCTGCCTCCGCCCCTTTGCCCCAGCCTCGTACAAAGCCTCGAACCGCCGCCCGCGCCGCCGCCGCCGTTGCAGCCCCCACCCCAATCCCAATGGCCCGCCGTCGCCCAGATCGTGAGCTACCAATTAAGCCAGTACCTGAGCATGAATCCCAGTCTATTTCCCGCCAAAATGTGTCTCCTCCAGTTGTGACTCCTACAACTGAGATTGAGACTGAGGTCCCACCGCCCCGCCGAATACGAAATGTAGTCGGAGTGAAAGTATTTCCTGACAATGCTTTGGAGGCACATGCTGCACGCTTGGAGAAATCAAAATCGCATGAAAATTCTCGGCCCCCGCCCATGCCTACGCCTAAGCCTACGCCTGCTGCTGCCCCCACTCGCCTTGAGAATGAATCAAAACCCGATGTCGTCGTCCACGATTCCAATAATACAATTTTGATGCCCCAGAATCTGCCCCCTCCACCTGGACTCGAGGACGAGCTCGACTCGGACAACTTGGAAGAAAATTTGGAGCTTTTTGAGGGGAGAATAGCTTCGGATGAGGCGTCGGAGTTTTCCAGTGCCTCCAGTTTTGAGGATATTTTAATTCAGGAGAAAACCAAACACAGCAAAAGTATCTCAAGTGATTCTGGACCAGTTCGCCGGCGGAAATCGAAATATGATGGAAGTGATGAGGACGATGATTCCTCTGCTGCCACGATTTCCGAGACGACGACACCCACGAAGAAATCCACGGGCTTGAATCGCTGGGAAAATGAAGAGTCCCTCCATTCCATTGAGAGAGAGAGACTGAATTCCAATCCGTCCAATATGACGAAACGTCAAAATAAAGCTTATCGAAAACGTGATACTGAGAAGAGTAATACTGGCGTCTTCAAATCTTCTTCTCCTCCTCCTCTCATTAAAAAGAAACCGTCGACTCCTCGGAGTGGTACTACTATGACTACACTTACTTCTTCATCTAATCCTCAGATTCCAGGTGCAGAGTTAACATTTGGAAACAATTCTTTTAATTAAATGTTGTTTTATTTGTTGTTTCAACCCTCCTTTTTGTATTTGGTGTTTGGATTCTTACTGTGCTTTTTACTTTGAAATTAACTTCGAGTTAGCTGCTTCTGGTGAAGTGTTTAACTTTTAGATTTCTCAAGAATTAATACATAACGAGTCCTAGCTAATCATAATTTGAGGTTGTCTTTGTTCAATTTATTATCGTTTGGTTCCCTTAAGAATTCTGTCAAGACTCGCAATATATTTTGAATGCATATTTGATATGAGAGAATATGGTTGTGAAATTTTGTTATGAATCTCAGGATAGAGGTTATGTTGATCATTTAAACAAGTGTCGTCTCCGTGCGTCTATCAATTTTGTATTTGTTCTTTTTTATTTTTGGTACACATTTTACCATCCGACCATTCGGCTTCTCAACTTCGGACTCAGCTATAAGTAATTGAATTCGATTTTTAAAATTCGTAATTTAGCCCAATTGGAATTTAAATTCGAAAGTTGAGTTCGCCGAATGGTCCAGTTGATGGCACAAGTTTTGTATGGGATCCAATTGTAATTACTTTTATGCAATCTAATGACAACAATGACACGTTTGCAGTGCATGATACAATGGAAGGTGCGGGGGAAGAGGCAACATCGTCGGAGTCGGAAGCCTCCTACGCGGATTCCGGGATTCCAGCCACAGCGAATGTGACCCCATCCCCAATTTCTCTGGAACAAGATCAGGATATCGATCGGAGTGATAAGGTAAGATGAGGTCACAAGTGATGAGACCCAGATCTTTGTATTGCTATTCCTCCACTCCACATCACACCACACAATGGAAGTGGATCGGAAGCGTGGAAGATTCTAAAGGAAATCCAGATGACCTGACTCCCACACACATTACATTGGAGGGAGCAAACGGATGATGTGACGTGCTTCCCTTATCAAACGCATGGAATTAATGGAATTGTTTATCTTTTTCAGGATGTGCGCTCAAATGGATCCTCCAGGCGTTCGTCTATACATTCCAATCACAGTGGTTCCTGGCGTCAGATCCTGCAAAGCAAAGTAGAAAACCCACGCAAAGTAAATTATTATGAAAATTAAGGCACATGAAATTTTGGATTTGAACTACTTTCAACGTTCCTGGCTAAATTATCTCTCATTTTTTATAGAACAAGGAAGAAATGAGCCTGGATTCCGACGAAGAAGACAAGAAACTGACAGATGCTAAAACGAAGTCAAATTTTAAATTGATTCCACGAGAATCAGAATCCACATCCCAGAGCCCGGATTCCCCGATCCCCATTGAACCGAATACATTAAAAGACGAAGTGGAGGGCGTCTCATCAGCCAGTGATGAAGAAATAAAAGTAGTCTTGAATGGGGCCGAGGATTCCCCACCCCCAAGTACCTCCCCCACCAGAAAACTCTCCAAGTCTGAATCCTTCACTCATAATTCAGAATTTGACGTTGCGAAGATGAAGCGGAAACTTTTCTCCACGAGTGGCAGCAATAATCGAACCAGCGGTGGGATAACCGGGCAAATGAAGGGAAACTTGTCAAGCAGTGATGAAGATGTTCGGGGAGATGACTCGAGTAATTTACGCTTCACTTCCATGCAAAATTTGTCGAATCCAGCTGATGCCAAGAGTCGGAGACGAGGGAATAGTGCGAGAGCGGAGGAGAAAGTTTTTCGGAAGGCAACGAGTGTTGTGGGACTTGAGACCCTCGCACCGGATATTGCAGCTGAGAACCCGGAGCTTCGACAAACATTTCAACTGGAGCTGGAGGCACAGTTTGAACAATGGAAAGAACAATTCCTTCAAAGGCACTTGGGGGGATCCAAGTCTGGGAGTATTGATTCCGCTTCAAATGATGAACAGGTTGGTGGAGGAGGATTTTATTTCCCTCCGTCTTTAATTTGTGAGGATTTTATTTTCATTACTTCGGGTGGATTTTGAGCTTTAATTAATTTCTGGATTGAATGGAAGCTCGGGGATTTGATTATAAAAGCCAGCTTATTTACAACTAAATCAAATCAGTCCTGCTGTGTATAGATGTTTATATTTGTAGATGGCAACTCCTCTTACAGCATAGAGCATTTTTTATGGCTTTATCAGGTTTATACACGTTTTCCAGGTTTTTAGTGCATTTTTTTCTCTCACGGGAATTGGGTGGTGACCATTTCAGAAACAAAATTAATGAGATTTTTTATTATAGATTTATATTATGCTTTTTGGAGTTTGGCATGATAGGACAATTCTTGTTTTAGGGGGCAATGAATATTTCTGTCAGATCTAATTAATGTCAAACATTGCAGAAATGCATTTAAATGACCAAATTTCTTATAAAACCATTCCTCCTTTCTCTCGAGAAGTGAAAAGAGCACAATGCAATCAGGTTTACGAAGCTGTCTGTTTATTCAGCGAAGCTGAATACTTGTCCCTGTGGATCATTTTTTGCCCTAATTATGCAGTTTGACGACTTATTGCTCTCGTAATTTGTCAATGCACTTGAATGGCTGGGACAGATATATGTCCATCTCGCCCGTTCAGTAGCCAGTCGTGTTAATGCTATACTTTGTTAGAAGCTACATTAATGCCGCTGCACTGTGCTGCTTAATGTGATTATACCCGCATATGCAAATAAACAGGTCAAATGATTTTACAATAAAAGTTGCCTTCACTCGACCACTTCATGCATATTAGGTTTATAAATAAGTGCAATTTTTGTAACAGAGTGAAGCTTTTATGTGCCACATATTTGCGCTATCAAATCACCACTTTGAGTAGATAAGCTACTACACGTTATTATGTTAGATAATCATGCTCACATTAGCGTCAGCTAATCTATCAATTAAATAATTTCAGCAGCCCATTGTCACAATTCCTGGGAGGAATTCATTAGGAATCAACAAGTGTTAACTTCTGATCATAATAAAAATGATAATTTTTACAAACAAGTGCCAGATAGGCTGGAATTTTGTCGGTCGGGTTGATTTCGGCAAAGTACCATGTTAGAAGTCAACTTTATTGAGCTTTGAGCATTTGAAAATGCAAATTCTGAGCTCAGCCCAGCTCATATATTTGTCGTCGCACCAGTTTAGCTTGTGGAGGAATTATCTGCTTCTGTACGTCCTTATTATTTAAATTTTTATCACTTGCATTTATGTCCCACGGTGAGTTGTTAAATCCCAGCCATTCCCAGCACGGCAACACACGCGCTGGTGCTGTTTGCAGGTACAGACTTGATTTTATACTTTTTATGGATGAGTATAATTTAATGATAAAAATATGTGAGCAAAATTATGCAAGAGAAAGTCTGTTCAACCAGGTGATGATGTTATCGTGAATTGCACACATTTAGGTCCGCCTTCTCCCCCTTATCGCCATCGAACCCAACTGAATACAAGTTTTTCATGGTCTTCCGAGTAGTTTGCAATAGTTGGCCGTAGAGATCAAATGGTCGTTCCTCGCCGTCAACTGACGTTCCCTCAAATTGATTTTTTCTTATCAGTGCTACTCGTGATATTAACTATAGTTTTTAATAAGTTGTTACAAAAACAGTCAGGTAGGGAGACAGGCGATGGACTTGTCTAGTTGACTCATCCTCACTTGATTTGGGTATTTTAAATCCATTGTTTCCACTGAGATTGAAATTTGAACTCTGATATTTGTCAGGTTCAAAAATCCACTCCTGTGACGACAACCGGGACTGGAGCCGACAAGAAAACTTCAGACGAAAAGGAAAATTTAATAATTCAATCAAATGAAAATTCCCTCACTTCATCTTCCCACTCCAGAGGTAAACAGGAGGAAGAGTTCGACCCAGAGAAACCGCAAATTGTTCACTCCGTGTCCAAGAATAGAGACTTGAAATTGGGGGCTGGAGTTCAGTCGGAAAAGTTGACGCCGAGAAGTGTTAAACAGGAGGAGGAAAATTACATTAGTTTTCAACCACAAGTTGAATCCACGGAGAGTAGTCAACTTTCCACTGAAACGGGGACTGGGGAGCCAGATAAGTAAGTTATTGTGTTGTATTCTTAAGAAGTTAAGCAATTTGAAGTCGAACAACAGGCGAAAACTTTCATTCAGGAAAGAAGACCAGCTTCGCTAAAGGGGTTTTATATAAAGAAATGTCTGGACAATTTTGATTACCTAATATATTTTTATACAGACACGTCGTATACACGCAATTTATACAGCTTTGTCTAGTAGAACCCTATGGGAAATTGGGTAGCAAACAAATTGAACGTAGAGTTCTAAAACCTAACTAATTATTATTTTTTGTTAATCTCAGCGAAATGAACGGAGCATCGGAACCCGTGGTGCAAAAAAGGCAACCAAGAGCAAATCTAGAAGATGGTTCGCATGTGTACCGATATTCTGGTCCCCCTGCAATTCAAATGGGAACATGGGGTGAACGACCCAGAGGAGCAATTTCCGTTAAGAAAGACACCGATTACATAATGGGAATGGGTCAGAATGATGCGGGAAAGGCAGGAAAACTTGGGGCCGAACTGAGATCTCCATCAACAACGAAACCCAATTCTATTGCCAGCCGAGCACAGACATTTAATGGGACAAGTTCTCTTCCAACTCCTTCCCTCAAAACTACAACGACTGCTCCAATTCAATCGAAATGGTCTGTAGTTGGAAATGCGGCAGCTGCCGAACCAACTTCTAAGAACTCCGGAAGTATCGTTTCAAGCTGGAAGCAGAGGATGCAGGAAACTGAGTTGGAACGCAAGCAGAAAAAGGAGGAAGTGAAGGATGAACCACAGCCTCCATCCAAACTCCCTGAGGTGAAAATACAAACAAAATCTGCTTCGGCTACGAACACGTTGGAGAAACCCAAACCTAAGGCTAATTTCCAAATCACTTCAGCGTCTAATACACTGGATAGGCCAGCATTCAGGAAAACCGTCAATGCAGACTACGTTCCTTTAGCCATCAGCCAGGCAGCCAAAAACTACAATGAACCTAACTTAACAATTGAAAGCAAACCGTCTGCTTCTGTTTCCACAAACGGCCTCCGACCCACACAGTCCTTCCAAACAATTGGGAAAGATGTGGCGAAAATGAATGGAAGTTTCAAGACAAATCTAACAGAAGGTGCAACACTGGACGAGAAAAAGAAATTTTTTCAAGGAGTTAAACCCGCCGAGAGTCCAACCAAGGAAGTCCCACTTCCAGCAGTCAACATGAAAACAAATATTGCAACTATTCAGCGGGTATTTGAACAAAGACAACCTCAAAATGGGACAAGTAACAGCAGTACAAGCACAAGGGCGAGTTCTCCGGCACTCTCCACTTCTTCCAGTTCCACGAGTTTGTCCAATTCAAATTCTTCCAAACTCCCTGACTTGATCGGACAAAATTCCTCTTCCTTGATGTTGCAAAGAGTCATGAAAACTCAATCCTTCAACATGGACAATTTCCGAAGGACCCCTTCCCCACAGACGAGTTCCCCTGAAAGGTACACTCCATCACCGACTCCGGCAGCGGTACACACAGTCGTTGATGGTCCTGTTCGAATTTCAACGAAAACAAACACAATCACCAACTCCAATGGCTCCATTCAAAATATGGGAAACAAAGCCATCATCATTGTAAATGGTGACAATAATCCACCCACCAATTCGATTAGTTCGAATTTCTTCAAGCAACAAGTGAAAGTCACAGCTGCCAAACCAATCGAGAACACAAATACAAGATCACAGAATAATGGAGTGAAAATTAATATTAATGGGTTGGGAAATAACAGTACCAGTAGCGACAAAGCTAAGACAGTTATCCTGCACACAACTCCTGAACCCGAGACGAAGAGGGAAATGGTCATAGTTCATAAAAACGAAAGCAACAACAACAATGCTAACCCCCCACCCACGAAGCCCAACCTCAAAGCATCAGAGTCATTTAAGCAGCCAGTAAATAAAATAAATTTAGTCCAGAAAACTCAAACCGAGTCTGGGAAATCTGCGGGGGCACCTCCACCCCCTCCTCCACCACCAGCGGATTTGTCAATTTCAAAAAACCTGAGTCCAACGACCAATGGAGGTATGGGAAATGGGAAAGTCGTAACTCCTACTAGTCCTATGTCATCGGATCCGAGGGCTGAAATTTTCAATGCAATTTCAGGAGGAAATTTCAAGCTGAAAAAGGTAATTTGTGTAAATGTAAGCATTTACAATGCAGTGCAGCTTTGAAAGTAATTTCAATTTTTTTACTTTCAGACTGGATCAACTGTCCTCCTTAATTGAATGCCACTAATCGGAATGAATCCCAGAAGCTAGTTTGATAATTCATCCCTGCAAAATAAGATTTAGACGGAGATTCCTCCAGACCTGGAACATGATTTTGACGACTCACCATTATGTATGAACTGTTGGTTTTGTATTTGCTCACGATGAGGTTATTCAGGCCCAGCGTTTTATCTTCTGACTTCTTTCCTCCAAATATAAAACTGAGCTTTCACATTTTCCAGTTTCTGACGATCTGTTATCTATAATTTGCCATTTTCTCTACAATTCTTCACGCACGTGTAATTCGATCAAGTTACCCTTTGGGTTGTTACATAATTTGGGATGTAAGATGCAATATATACTTAAAACTTAATTAATTTTATGAAATGCGGATTAATTTGTTGAGAAACTGATTAAGTTACGAGTTCTAGTTTTAGTTTAGCGGATTTAGTGTAGGAAGAATTGCAACGACGGATAAACTGACAATGAAACCCTGTGATGATTTTTCACGGATGTAGCTAAATAAAGTATAATCATAAGCAATCCTTGCGGCAAGGCACAAGGATACACTAAAAAATTGATTTGACCTCATGGCAAAACGAATTAATTTGATTGTGTCGGTCATGAGGTATTCATGAGGTTATAATTCGACAAATAGAAAATAATTGCTCATTTACTTATTAGGAAACGACCTGATTGTTTTCCCCTATATTTGTTAATGTAAATATTATGTATTCAAAATCTTGCAAGGTAAAAGGAATTATGCGGAAAACTATTGTGTTATGTAATTCAGTATTGTGATTGCAATTTTCTCGACTAGTTGATTCAATAAAAATATTGAACTGGATTGGTAAAAGAGTATAAAAATATCTTATTTATTTGTCTGCATTTGACTAGCCGGTAAAACTTTGTAGGGGTTCAATATACCTTTAGGATCAAACAACGTTTTGAGTTGCTGCATTAGCGCAATCGATTCAGTAGATTTGGAGTATGAAATATAATCACGTTTTTTAAAACCGAGTCCATGCTCGGCACTCACACTCCCATTGTGCTTGGCAACCCACTCGAAGACGAAAGGCTCAATTTTGGCAGTTACATCAGGATTGTAATCTGGAGTTGTCACATTCAGATGAATATTGCTGTCACCTAAAAAGTTAATACGGGATGTGCTTAAAAGAATCTGCTTGGTTCAATTGAAAATATAATTGATCCAGCGTCACTCACCCAAATGGCCGTATCCACAGCACCGAGTTACAGAGCCACCCAATCGTTCCCGCAAGTCCTTAACCAAATTATCAAACATCGTCAACGGAATGGATAGATCGTATTTGTAAGTGTAACCTGTTACAACCAAGATTCATCCATGTTTAACAGCTATTCAAACTGGACAAGAACTAAACTTTTCTCACCATCATGCACCAGGGCTTCTGCTATGCGTTCACGA
>JAAXYW010002784.1:0-13881 GCA_036851895.1 Orthonychiurus folsomi | reverse complement strand
GCTTGTAAAAAAATGTTTGCAATTAAAATTTGCGTCAAACTCAAACTTAAACCTAGTTTGTTTGCCAAAGTTTATGTTTGAGTTTGAGTTTATTTTTCATGGCTTTGCAATTAGTTTAATATCAAGCTGTACACTACAACAGTAGT
Organism: Orthonychiurus folsomi; assembly: GCA_036851895.1. Lineage (NCBI taxonomy): Eukaryota > Metazoa > Arthropoda > Collembola > Poduromorpha > Onychiuridae > Orthonychiurus > Orthonychiurus folsomi. Next base: position 13,735 of record JAAXYW010002784.1, on the reverse strand, counting down.
GTAAAACGAGTGATGTAAATTGTAAACCGTGAAATACGTTATGGTAGTAAATAAATAGTAAGAGTTCAAAACAGTAAATCAATTTCGCGACGCCCTGCGCAATTTCCTTCTAAAATTAGTGCTCCGTGACCACATATCATCGTCGCATTTTGCAGTAATTTCGCATAATATGCACAAATCTACCTGGAATCAGAAGGTCTTAGGAAAACAAAAGTTTATCAAACTTCCAGCCATGAATGTGAGGCTATAGTGATAACAAGGAATGACCCTGCTTAGATCGACTCCGAGTTTTGTCATAAACCTTATTTCCTATGATCGTATAAGATAAAAAAGCAAAGTGCAAACAAACTTTTAATTCTTTCTAGCCAATTCTACTTTTGGAGTGTTACAGTGTTGAGGTATCCCACTAATAATACCCAACGTGTCTGTGTGAAACCAACTCCCACTTTCCTCCCGTCCGTCTCCCGAAAGGCTCCCCAAACGACCACAGCTCGCATAGTGAGCGACCATGGCACACGGGCATTCGTCCCTTCCCCTTCACTTTTTCCACGCACTCACTCACTTACACGCGGGTGCTAGCTATGCCTCGACTGGTGCAATTGCGGGAAGGGTGGAAATGACTGTATGAAGGAAGTTTTGCGGGAAATAATTATTTAACGCTTAAATATTTATACGCCATAAATTCGACGGGATTTCAGCGACGGGTACGCGACCCGCAGGGTCGCCAACATATCTCGTTGTCCTAATAAAATATGCAGCTACTTATCCCATTCTGGCACAAATACGCGTACGAAATCGGCAGCAGGGAAAGCGAGAAATTAAGAGTAATTTCTCGCTTTCTCTTCTTTCAGCCTGCATGTAATTATCATAGCAATAAAGACGCATCTATAAATGATTTACCTTTTATAGTTCATTGGGCAAGTCTTGGATGGCGGAAAATGATAAAAACGTTATTTTTCAAGCTAAACATGCCAGAACCGCACGAGGCTATGCGTTTCTAATCTGTTTCTCATTATTGATCAGACGGATACTCCGTCCAGACTGAACACGATCGGCGGGATAGCCCATATTATTTATGGAGCATTATGTGCTTAGAGATTGCATAATGTGGAAACAACGCAAAAATTCTATTTTAGTATAGACGCGGACGATGGGCTTTGACGCAATCGGCGTCTTCAGTGGAATTCTGGAAATACACAATTTTTGCTGTCAGTCATGGATGAACATTTGAAGCACAAGTTTGGCATATGCAAAACAAAAGTTAAAACTGCATTTAACTCTGCGGTTACAAAAACTACACCAATTTTGAAGCAATTCTCACAATTCAGCATGTACGTAATGTTGACTGAGGCAACGGATAACTTGATCTTCCGTATGCTTCAAATCGGGAGTTTTCTGAAAATATTTCCATACAATTGGAGCTCAGCTAAGTGTTATCTATCCCGTGCGTCGAGAATGGGCCGCTTTCTTTACAAAGTGAATCAGTTCCTGTTCCTGGTTGTTGTCACGTTTATTGTTGGACGACTCCTTCAATACTATCACAAAGATATACCGCTGAGGATGAGGTTGATGAATATTGTATGGGGTTTAGCTGGTTGCGGATGCCAAACTACATTTTTCCTCACTGTGCATAATTTTATGGACAAAAGTTTAATTGTTAAAAATGATGGCGCAATTATCTAACTTTGTATCTTATTTTAAAACAATTCCATAGCAGTAAATCCAAAAGCAAGCCCTGGTTTTACTTGTCAAAATTTGGATTAAAGCATAAAGTCTAAATTTCTGAATAAAGAATCCCGCCTACTATGATTTTAACTTCTCGCGCGGCTATGGACGATTTGACGATCCACAAATGACGATTTACGGACAAAGCAGGAAATGAACGAATGCAAAGGACTTGAGAACCTGATAAGTCATTTGGAATAGCTGAGTTTACTTCTAGGGTACTTGGGTTTGGCGAAGGACATTTTCTCACTTTTCTGTGCAATTGCAGCAACTCTATTCAGGAAACTCAGTGCATATTTTGTAAATGGACCCAGTCAAGTCCTGTCCGTCCTCCGAAGTTTAGAGTTTGAAGAATTTATTCCGGAGCGACTGTCAACTAATGTGCCTGTCATATTGTGAAAGTTATGCCTATGATGACCTTAATAAAGTAAACCAGAACCAGAACCAGAACCAGAACTTTCTTTGAGAATGCGGAAGTCATTTTCTTGATTTGGAGATTTTCATTTGGATCCCGTCCGAGATATTCATCAATTTTGTTCATTTTGGTGGAGCCGTCCTGGCGAAGTCAAGTTTGAAACTTCCAGGGATTGGATTTCAGGACAAGTGGATACCATTCTATGACAAATTCAAATGGAAGAAAGCACAGAAGCTCTTGGATACTTATCGATGTGGCAAACGTAGTACGTTAATTAGACTAGTGATGGTACCCGTGATCCGAGATATGACCTAGGTCGCGAATTTTGATGTTTTTGGTGACCTGTGACTCGTAACCTGTGACTTAAGCCAGCCGCCGTGGTGATGTGGTGCTAAGCCCTGTGCTTTGATGCCCTAACCATGCAGCGAACGGACTAATGCAGATACAGATACAAACTTAATATGCTAAGCTGCAGGTTGCATTTGTCACTCATTCGAGTGACACAAAACTTGCAATCTGTAGTGAGCGAAAGCGAATTCCTCCATCTCACTCCAACCTCCACCTGCTAATTCCCAACCTGCGTGCCTCACCCTGGATAATTGGAGTTTATGCCTAATTGACGGAAACACGCTGACTGGTTGGAGGAATTCCAGACGGTTCGAGACGTCTGATAGGGCTTCTGACTAGTCGCTTGCCTGTGGTGTCCGTCAATATCACTCAGGACTCTATGCCTGTGAGATAAGGACCCTAATTGGTATTAGTAAGGAAGCGGCGCATATAGTCAATGTGTGTATTTACACGACTAGAGCTCTTCGCCGCAATGGATCTACAGATCTAGACGGCAAGTCTGGAAGCTTGTGGGTACTTTATCCTCCTCCCTTACTTGGCTCTCAAAATGCGTACATACATGCAACCCGTGACTTGTAGGTTTTAAGTCATGACCCGTGACTCATGACCCGTGACTTCATTCACTATGCGCCCAAGTCACGCGTGGCAGAACGCTGTGTTCTAACTAAATGTTGAGGCACCCTTAAGAACTCGGAGACGGAGGGGTTTAAATATATTCAGCCCACGACCCACATTCAAAAACTACTAATGTTTAACCTACTATTTAATCAACAAAACAATTGAAATTAAATTTCTAAACCTTTTGGAAACTAATGCGATGGTACATGTTTTGTTACAACAACGGTCCAGAAAAATAAGTTCGCCTGCTACTACTATGGTTGTAGCAAAATATGTACCATCGCATTCTACTAAAATGGAAAAATATTTTTAATCAGTAGCTTAATCCCCGATCAGTTATAAGCAGTGATTTCCAATTCCTAAACATGCATAAGTCTGGAAATGCATGATGTCAAGTTTGACCAAAAGGTATAATATCAAAGGTCAGGTCAACTTTTGAACTCAAGAGCATTTTTCTTCACAGATTTTGGGAAACAATTACATGTCGCATACCATGCTTCTATTCCATTGTAACTAAAGCCAGTGCTGGTCAACTGATGATCTTGCCTATGCAAACCTCATTTACCTCCTGAACATTTTAAGCCATCAAGCTCTGAAAGATGTTTTGTAGTAATTTCGGAAGAGATATAGAATACACACAACACGCAACCATTTTACTTTAGTATGTGTATGATGTAGCTCTTGCAAGTCAGCTGTGACCCATGACCCAAAACCCGTGCCCCGTGACCCGTGACTTTCTGAAAATTTTAGCCGTGACTAGTGACCTGTAACTTTTTTGTAAAACGCCCATCACTGACTAGACAATTCAAATCGGGCAAGGGGAAAAAGATTATAAAATTAAAGCCGGGGTTTGGGAAAAGGGACAATTTTTTAAGAAGTAATTTAAAAATAATTATTAATTTGTAGTGTGCTAATGCATTGAAAATGCGTGAAGAAGATAATACTTGTATTACAATTTGAAAATTTGTGTTGTGTATTTTCAACACTTCAAAGACAATAATAAAAGTGAACTATAACATGTATTACTTTTTGCTGGAAGAAAGCCTCAAATACAAACCTCACAATTGATTTGTACAAATTATTTACTAAACATCCACATGCTATCCGGTCTGCAAAAACAGTTCACATAAAATCTTTTCTCGTCACTTATATTTTTCTTTCTTTTATCCTACAAGCAGTACTTAAATGGCACCCTCGTCAATTCCAGTACTCCAGTCACACTCAAAACAGCTGGCTTCACTTTCCACAATGTCAGGCGCTGGAGTTTACCAATGAAAGCATGGAAAATATTTTTGATGCCCTATTAGAAATGATAAAAGAATTTATCGCGTTATTACAATCCAAGATTTTTGTGTATATTCAAGTATCAAATTCTGTTTTTCTTTCATGGGCCGCAATGTAATCTGCAAACTGAATGTGTTGACAAATACAATTGATGGCGACCGGGTATTTATCATCGCCCCAACGGTTCCCTGCCTTGACGAGGGCACATTGTGTATAGGCAACTGATGGAAATATCAAAGATCGATCCAGTTCTACCACTACAAATTTCTTTCCGGTTCCCGACTGCAAAGTGAATTAAAGTTTTAATATTCTCAAAAATTGCAATTTATCAATTTTCAAAAATTGATAGCTAACCATTGACGTATTTTCCATTATTCAAAATACTGTTTCCGCACTTAAAATATATACCGTACATTACTTAATAAAAGACAGTGCTTGTATTTAAAATCAACTCCTCCAAGCGGGGCTTGTATTAGGGGAGAGGCTTCTAATAAATAATTTCAAACTAAAACTAGTGTGCTGTGTAAAATACGGGGTTAGAAATACCGCGGAATGGAAATAAGCGAGTTTGTCATAGAAACACAGGGGGTTGTATTAGGGGAGAGGTTTCTAATAGTGGAGGCTTCTATTCCCAGAATCCATCTACAGACGGGGCTTCTATTGGAAAAGAGGCTTCTATTAGGGGGAGGCTTTTAATTGGTAATTTACGGTATTGATGTATGTGATGTATTTTACCTCTCCCAGGTGAACCTTGATCTGTGGCAGTGCAGTGCTGCATACTGCATAGTACAAAAAGTCCCAGAAGAATCTCGTGCTCCAAATGCGCTAGTCCACCCACAACAAAAGTGGCTGTCAAAGGAATCAGATCCATTTCTTTACAAAATAAGAAATAAAATTTAAAAAAATTAAAAGTAAAAATTCCTGCAAATTTAAAACAAACACAATAATGCATAAATTTAGAATTGAAAAATTCACAGGAATGCCAAAATTCAGAATTCCAACAAATTTAAAACTCAGATTTCCCAATAACACCAATACGTCCACACTTACTTTTGCTCCTCCACATCAGCCGCACTATTCCTAGGTCAAATTCTTCAATGATCCCACTCAGAATAACAGCGGCCAGCGTAGCATTCGGAATGTGATACAAATACGGGACGAGATAAAGTAGAGTCAATATAATGAGCACTCTAGTCACACATTCTCCGAGCTGTGACTGGTCCTTTTGTTGGGACCGACCATGCGCACGAGCGTGTTTTACATTCGGTCGTGTGAAACTCTCCGTCACAGGCAGGCAAGGGGCCCAGGCAAGACCCAATTGCTGACTCCAATACACGTCATTTCTTGGGATTGATCAATCCTCCCTGTCGCTGACCAATGCATGGATTTGGCAACTGTCATGTGCTCTGCTATGGCGATGAGTGGCAAGAGGATCAAGGCAGCAAGATTTTCAGTAAGAAAGTATCCGATTGAGTAATCGGGGTCATGGGACTTATCTGCTGGATTAGTTTTGATTGTTCAATAGTTGCAGACAAAAATAATCAAATCCTGATCATTATTTTATCCTTGCTTCAATAAATAATCCCTGAACCCTGAGCTGGATGCGCAAATCACACTCTACTTCGTTCTCCAAATTTATAAATTCATCCAGGCAAATCAAAAAAATATGAAACTTGATTTTATACTATTAACAATAATTTCTGATTGCAAAAGATAAATTTTGAAACAATACTATATGATGTCGAAGTGACATCTATTTCATTACCTGCTCGAATTCTACAAAATATATATTTTCCCCATCCATTACGCGAAGGCCAGGGTCAGCCTTATTTTCGGTCACAATATTAGCCTTATTGTTGCTCAAGGGGATACCCTCATTGTTGTTGCTCACTGGAGTACCCTCATTATTGTTGTTCACAAGAACAGTTTCATTGTTGCTACTCACAAGAGTAGCCACATTGTCGGTGCTCACAAGAGTAGCCACATTGTCGGTGCTCACAAGACTAGCCACATTGTCGGTGCTCACAAGAATTTTATTTTTATTGCTCACTGGAATATTACCATTGTTGTTGATCACTGGAGTAGTATTCATTGTTCCTGCTCCCAATAGTAGCTTCATTGTTCCTGCTCTCAGAATTAGTCTTTTCCACATGACACTTTGATTGATTTCCCATAATATAAAAATATAAAAGTTAGAAATTTTATCACAGAAAGAGAAAACGAGGCCTTGGAGTCCGAAGCCAAAATCACACTCCACTATTCCGCTGCTGCTGTTTGACTTCTCCAGGGCTTTCCTCCCGACGGCAAAGTGGCAGTCGTGTTCCAAAGTTTTGTATGCATTTTTGTATGGACTTCCGTCATTCATTGAGGGCCAACGCATGACATTTGCCGACGGCATGCCAATTAGCACCTGACCTGAAGTTCAATTTTGAAGTCCTGAACTCAACATAAAAATGAATTTCTAGGTCCCTCTAGACGACGACGTTACTCCTAGACAAGCTGCATGATGGTATCACGTCAGTACAGCGCAGCAAAAACAACGCAGACAATCACAACGCATACATTACAACGTAAACAATTACAACGCATGGAAATTACAACGCATGCAATTACAACGCAAAGACAATTACAACGCATGGAATTACAACGCATAAGCATTACAACGCATAGACAATTGTATGTATGTATATTACGAGCCAGTCAGGATAGGAGGATAAGGTACCCACAAGCTACTAGACATGCCGATTAGGCCTTCAGGCCCATTTCTAGACAATTACAACGCAGTCAATTACAACGCATAGACAATTACAACGCAGTCGATTACATCGCAAACCAATACAACGCAAACCATTACAACGCAAGTTCAATCAAAAATCATTGCAACGCACGTGAAATGACAACTTAATATTTAATTAATTTAAAACCAAATTTCCAAGATACCGCAAAGTAACAGCTTTCATAATTTAACATAATTAACAACACATGAGTTATGATTTACACGCTGAATTCGATATTTTGTGAGACTGCGGACAGATAAGCTAATTCACCAATAGTGCCGAAAGTTGACACAGCAACTTTTAAGCGTTCAATTAATTCTTTGTAAACTGTTCTTCCTTGTGTAGGGTGTTGACCAGCAATCAATTGTGTTACTTTCATAACATTTAGACAATGATCTTTTTTAAACCCTTCGAGGAGTTTCCAGATGGTGGGATGGGCATGTCCAATTAGTGAGTTGAATTGTCTATGCCATCCTTCAAGTGTTGATTTTTGCAATGTCCTCTAGCACAGCATTGTAGCAGTTTCACTGATTGATGCTGAAAAGCGGATCCCGCCGATTTCCTAAACAGATCATTTCTTCAATTCATTTCAAAATTGTCAATATCCAACAATTTTTGACTCGCGGGTAGAAATATTTACCCCTACGTAATGGACGACCAACCCACGTATTTTCAAAATAGTTCATTAGAGGTAGCAGAAGTTCCTCATTTTGAACAAAGAAAGTACTTTCCTGCAATTTTTCAAAGTACTGCACAACTTCAGTTGGCATGACAAATGAGAGAGCCACCAGGTGCGCAGGTTAAATGCAAATTCTGAATCCGTTCCGTACCGATGTAAGATTGCCAAGCTCTTTTGTATAGTTTTCCATATTACTTGAGTAAAGTAAAAAAAACATCCACGATTTTCAGTATTGGGAAATATTGTCTTGTACGCGTTGATTGCGGCTGACTCAAAATCTGTCATTACTGTTGTTGGACTTAACTCCGGTTGCAAATTAGTAATGGCGTTGAACATTCTCATGTATGTGTGCTTCTTTTTGTCGGGCAGGAGAGCGTAAATAACTGGAATCACGCATGTGGGCTGTACAAGAGCATGGATTGTGTAAACTTGATAAAATATATGAGGTGCGATCTTGAACGTTCCATCTGAGAACCAGTGATCCGCTTTTTGAAGAATGTCCAAATTTTTCATGGTGCCAAATATCATAATTCGATCTTCAGATGGCTGACTATCAAAAAGTAAGAATTTTTCCCCTGAAACTGTCAGCTGGTACCGGCTTGAACCTTGAAGATCAAATAGGTTTCCTGATTTTATGGAACCTGATTAGCAAGTTTCCTAGCCCTTTGTAGGTTCTCTTCATTAACAAAATTGAAGGCATCTTTCCGGCTACCGAAGGTGTTACACCCGTAGCAATATGTGCAATGATATTTTGAGTAGTTTTAGTTGTTTCCACAGCTCTACTAACATGTAAAATTTTCAACGTAATTTTTTTGAAGGTATGTGTCAAGTGGTTGACCATTTTAAAATATTACCTGTTATAAATTCAAAATTACATGTGACGATTAACACTGAAAAATTCAAAATTACTTATGACGATCAACATTGAAAAATTCAAAATTAAATTTAAAATTATATTACTAAGTAATTTTGAATTTTTCAGTGTTAACCGTGGTGCAATTTTTAAATTTGACAGACAGCACTAACAAATGAGATACACCTTCACCTCCAACAATGAGTATTAGCAGGAATAGATACGTGTCAATGAACTCTAGCGCACGCCAGCACTCATTTCACAAATCTCCAATGCACTACATATTGTGGGACTTAGAAAAATTTTCCCAGGTGCCAATAACTACAACCCAACCCTTATTTGAAACGACAATAGACAATCAGAAATTACATTTACAAAGACTCCTGCTTCTGTGCACCAAAAGCAACACTGTGAGGACATTAAAATAGCCAAATACACGAAACTTCTAAATTCACCTCATTTTCACAAATGCAGTCCCACTTCATCTCCAAAACTGCAAAATGTTAATATTGTATTTATTTTTGAAGTTATTTAACCCCGTTCCATATTTCCCAACTGCCCTTATGCGTATTTTACTCCTTTTTCATAACAAAAAACCTCTTTCTTAACGAATCTTATTAAACGACACAATATGATTTATAATTTTATTTAAACCAGTATTTTCATCTTGGCAATTTTATTTCGGGATGATGCATGATATTTTCTTAAACCTCATTTTCAAAAATTCCGTATAACTCTTTCATGTACGAAAAATCATGATCGCTCTCCTCCCGGGCGTTCCCAAATTCTCTGAATCCTGGATGCCCCTTATATTTGATAATGATTACGTCCCTCGTGGAGTCCGACGTTCTTGGAGGGTACATTAAGAGAGAGGCAGGATCCAGCGGTCCCGAATACTTATAAACATCTGAAGAGAATGGCAGATAGTTCGCCATTCGATCTAAATTAAACAAGCAATTTGTAGTATGACTCAATCGTTCACATGCTAAAGTAACTAGTCGAATGTTTGCGTGCGTGTGTGTGTGTCCAGTCCATCGGTCTGTCTTCTATATCATCCGAAACCCCTGAACGGAATTCAGAGCTTGATAGCTTAAAATGCTCTCAGTGGGCATTTTAGGTTAGGTCTTAGCCGACTTTTGTTATTTGAGTTCTGAGGTAGGGCATTGTAGAGAAGCATAGAAAATGACATATCATTGTTTTCAGGAAGTTAGTCTGAGAAATTTTTTTCAGATTACAAGTTGACCTGACCTCTATTGAGCCCGGAGTTAGGACCATGTTCTTAGCTAAAATGCAAGATAAGCATGCCATGTGAATGCCAATGTTCACAGAAGGTTGTGCTGATAAGTTTACAAGAGCTCACAAGTTGACCTAACATTTGACCTTTGGATTATGACATTAACCTTAGCTATAATGGAGGAAAATGATGTCATGTCATATCCGTCTCAGGAGGTTGTGCTAAAAAAATTTTCATAAGTAATCCAACCAGATCTGTACAGTATCTCAAGAAAGTGTTGGGGCAAGGTTTTCATGCGAATGAGAGTGCTAATTTCCCATTCCATTCTATTTGTTAAGTCAAGTGAAATATGCCGTTGGAAAGGTAATTTAATGACCTTTTCACCTCCGAGTCGAAGGACATTTTTTCAACGCTTCAGTTTTTAAAGAACGAAAATATGTGAAAAACAAAAACGGACACCAAAAAAGTCATGGGACAGTTTTGATTTCTTTGAGTTTTTGGTTGATTTCAGCGAAACTGCCACGGGTAACTACAACAATTTTGCTCATATTTCTTCAAGAACTATGAAAAGTTGAAAATACCTAAACATTTTAGTAATTGGTTTAGTAATTTTTTTGGCCATTTTCTCATGGGAAAACGAAGTTTAAATTCCCGTCCGTGTTCTAGTGATTCAAGCGTAAAACCAACTTGAATGCACAAAAACTAGCTGAACAACTAAAATTGACTAAATCCAGTGCCTCGTATCATTCGGAGGTACAACAAAAACGGAAATATTGAGAACGATCCAAGACGTGGGCGTGCAAAGATTTTAACTCGGCGCGAGAGCGAAATATTTTGAAAGTCGTGAACGCTAGTCCTCTCACTAGGGCACCAAAACGTTCAACAAAGGTACAGGGTGATTCTTCTTGTTTGGTACGATTACAAAAATTGAAATTGAGAAATTCTACCATTACGCCTGACTGAATATGCCCGGTGGTGCTCATTAAATTCGTATCCTCAAAAAGACATTTCCAGAAACCGACTGGACGGGCAACAAAGCTCTAAGAACAATATGGAGGGCACGGCGGGTCTTCAAAATCCGCCAAACACGCCAAATTTGTAAAATAATTTTTTATTTCAAAATTTTAAAAAGTTAAAATCGAACTTTTTAAATTTTGGCAGGTTTGGCGGGTTTTCATTTTGTATAAATTTTGCTATATAAAACTGCAGATTTGCACGGTTAGAATAAGCTATCGTTTGTTAAAATCGGTTTACTAGAAATAAAGTTATGAGTTTTTGTAATCGTACCAAACATAAAGAATCACCCTGTAGAATCGGACTTCGGAAAGAAGGTTTTAGTTCAAAGTATTCAACATTTTCTAAGATCTACAGGGCTGCAAGGAAAGCACGCCAGGTTGAAGGACAAGGCGGTGACCTTCAAAAAGAATCGGCTGAAGAGCCAGCAGTTTGCAATGACGTGCGTAATTAAGCCAAAAAAAATTTGGACATCGATTCTTTTGTCAGATAAGGCAAAATACAACGTTNTTTGATCAGATAACGATCTAAACTGCCAATTAATTATGCTAATTCATCCAAACTCTGTACCTTATACACTACTAACGTTTTTGCGTAAGATGGTCGTAGACAAGTGTAGAAAAAACTCAAGAAGCTCCGAAAATAAGAAATCTTCGCCCGACTCTTAAACACGGCCGCAGCTCAGTGCCGATCTGAGGTTTCTAGGGTTTCATAGTTGCTGACTATGAATTCATAGTCAGAATCATGAATGCTAAGGTCTACCAATGTATTCTTGGCCGAATTCTCAGAACTACCGCCAGAAGATTGGGTCTGGGGAGAGGTTTTATTTTCCAGCAAGATATTAACGTGAACCACCAGGCGGTATCATCCAAGAAATACTTTGTTCTAAACAAAATAATACTGTTAAAATGGCCTTCTCAGTCTCTCCAGACCTGAACCCCGTTCAACACCTGCGAGGGCAAGTTTGCCCCAAACTCAGGGCATTTACAATTTCCAACAAAACCAGCTACAACTCAAAATTTTAGAAGTGTTGAACCGTGTTGGGAGTGATACAACTAAACAACTAGTGGATTCAATGAAAGGGCGGTGTGAATTAGTTATAATTGCTAAAGGATGCCCTACTAAATACTTGAATTCAGTTACTGCTTTAGATTTCTTGATTCCAACTAATATTTTCGAAAACTGTCCCATGACTTTTTTGGTGTCCGTTTTTGTTTTTCCACATATTTTCGTTCTTTAAGTACTGAAGCGTTGAAAATATGTCCTTCGGCTTACACGGGTTAAAAGGTCATTAAATTACCTTTGAAACGGTATATTGCACTTGACTTAACTAAAAGAAGGGATCAAAGTTATTTGCCCTTTCATTTGCATGAAAACCTTGTCCTATCACTTTCCGGAGATACGGTATATAAAGTCCACAAAAAGTATCTGCTTCCTACATAACGCTATTAGATCTGTGTGAAAAATGTCACTGTTTAGTACATAATCCGGTTGAGATCGTTATGTAAAGCTCACAAAATATCTCTGATTCCTACGTATGTTATCAGGCCTGCATTTACAGCACACAAGTTCCCATGAAACCAAACGGGTATCATATTGAAAGCATTTCGAAGAGTCATTAGTGTCATGATGACACACATGGGTGAAACACGTCCTGCAGTCCAATATGCCGTCACATGATGCTATCATATTAATATTATACTCAGTATTCATTTATGCCATCATCCAATGAGGATATTATGATGCTAATTTATGATATCAATATGATGTCGTTACATGCCGTCATAATACTCTCACGACCTTGATATAAAATTTTTAGCTCAGTAAAATGCAATTGGAAAATAAATGCAATTAATCTACATCACTTAGTAATTGAAACAGTTAATTTATTACAGAACAACAAGAAACGTACCTGTAACACAGTAATAGCATCACATTAAACATTACATTAATAGTGGAACTCCAATGAATGACAACTCTAAAGAGCCAGTCGGTACTATAAAGTATTTTTCTAATAAATCATTAATATTAAAAAAGAATGTACAAAGAGAAAGATCAGTAAGCAAAAATATACCTAACTTATCACTACTACATGGATACCCTTTTAATCTATTCGCAACAAAAACGTTACACTTAAATTCTGTAACACTATTGCGTTTAATTACCGTTTAATAGTTTTTACTTCCTTGATTAAATCTTTGTGAACTTCCTTTAAGTTGTGAACGTCGTCTTGAAGACTTCTAATCGCTTCAAGAATCTTGGTAATTGATTCTTCTGATGCAATCTGTATAACACTGTTTTGCTTGTTCGTAATATCTATGAAAATTCAGACGTTAGTGATTAGATTAGCGTATACAAAAGAAAGAAATTCATGTTGTCGGCAACTAACTTTCGATATTAAATAGAGTTTTATCAAATACACCGTCTGTCCAGATTGTGCTGTCTGGAAACAAGTACCGTTTGTGTTACCAAGGTCCAAATTAAATTCTCTATTCAAGTCGCTAATATCATTAATGTTCGACTTAGGTTCAGAGCAGTTGTCATTGTCCTCGTTATTCGCTTCACTCGAGGAAGATCTTGACCTTGATCGCTTGGCTCGTTTGGCATGGGTGGGAGGATAGCATGTTCGCCGTTTCTTTCGTTGAGTTCTCAATGAGGTAGGAGTGTCAGGTTCACTGTTCTCTAGATTTGATTGCGAATTACGCTCCTTCATTTTCGCAATTGGTGTGCTTGTTGTAATGTTTCTATAGAACAAATTTCCATTAGTATTGATGCGACTCTAATGCGC
>JAAXYW010002783.1:0-13888 GCA_036851895.1 Orthonychiurus folsomi | reverse complement strand
CTTTCGTTCCTTGGATTCCTTAAATTGACCTATATCCGTTAAACCAAACCGACTCGGCTTCCCTTGTAATGCGTTTGGTGCGGTGTTGTAGTACCTATTACAAATCGTTGTAGGGTTTCCGTTTGAATTAGCTTCAGATCAGTTTACTCGCGCGAACCCGTCACCCTCACTGCCATGATTTTCTTCAAGATTTAAAAAAAAATATTGATATTTTATTCCACGCATGCGCGCGGATATTATACCATTCATTTACCATGATTTTTAAGGCACTTATTTAATTGTACGTGCAATTTTCTTGCAAGAAGTTGCCAAAAATATTAAATTCCACGAATAGCGACCGGTAAGGTGCCGCGGTCGCCGTGTGACCTACGACCTTTCCACCAAAATGCTAAAAATCCCACTCAATGCAATGCAATACAATGCAATGAAATGTACACAAAGTTAGCAAACGGATATAAACCCAAACCCGCGCGGCAAATGTATGGTCTGGTCCTGGTCCCTTTGTTCAAAATCCGCCATCTGTCCCAGCCTGTATTTCCTTTCCTTCATTTATGAATGACCTTCGATCCGTTAGCACGAACCCTGGATCTTCCTGGGCCCTTAAGAAGGGTACCATAGTACATAAAGTCCCAGACAGACTCAGACTACATACGTACATCGTCGTCGTCGAGCCGGGCCCAGACAAAGAATGCGCACTGATGTAATGTAATTTTAAAAATGGAACATATCTCCGTGCTGGGCCCTGACTTTAAAGAAACCAACCCTTGGAGCCCTTGAGTCATAGTCGTCGTCGTCGTAATAAAAAGGGTCCAGGTAAGTTCAGATGATTTGAAGATGTGAATTCGGAGGGTGAGAGGAAAGGGCCGCGCCCTTCAAATCCCCCGTTTCATAGCCCTTGAGTCGTAGTCGTCGTCGTCGTAATAAAAAGGGTCCAGGTAAGTTCAGATGATTTGAAGATGTGAATTCGGAGGGTGAGAGGAAAGGGCCGCGCCCTTCAAATCCCCCGTTTCAAAAACACCACCGCATTCTCAGCTCCTAATAAGGTAAAAGGCCCATTATGGCCCAATGGGTTATACGGCTCCTGCCGGATGAAAAGGTACGCGCGTTTTGTTGGGCTGGAGAATCTTTACCTTTGGTTTACCAAGACAGTCATGGTATGGTGTGGTATGTACATTTACATTACAGATCTTGGCTACATTTTTACTTTTTTGTGAGGACGAGAAGATGAGAAGTGCCAGTAAACTGTCTTTGTTCCTTCGTCACGCAGCCCGGGCCACACACACCTTGGTATTTTTAAGTTTTTTTTGGATGAATTGTGACCGAATGTGGCCATGGCCCTCAAGTCAGAAATGTAATGCAATAATGGTCATTACTTGGAAATATTGGGGGGGGGGACCCAAAGATGTACGGTTTTCAATTAATCTGTTAAGAAATCTTATGGTATTGAATTAACATGCTTTGATTTCAGGAATTTGCTAGATTTGGCTGGTTGGGCGGGGTGTACCGGGAATTATCTGATACGCAGTGTACACGTCATGTGCNAATTATCTGATACGCAGTGTACACGTCATGTGCATCTTAAGAAGTTTGATGCTGTTTGTAGTCGTATGTATTATTATATGCTCGGAAATTCCTCAAAAGTTTTCCATTCAGTGAAGTAGCAGTGAACAAATGTACAATGGCATTCAGGGGGCAGGCATATCTTCACAATTACCCATAATCATGTAATGTATGTATGCAGAGCAGAGCAAATATGCATAAACTTTTGCTCCAATTATTTCCAATTCCAGCCTCGTAATCACTTTGACCTTCGGCTTCGGATCAAACAAGTTTCAATTTCTAGTTGAGCGAAGCGGATTTCCATACTGTGCATGTGTCATGCTCTCTCAAGCTGATTCACGTTTGTTATATTTGCATCCTTTTTTTATTTGCGACTGAACTAAAATGTCAAATGCACATTACATTACATTACATATTATTGGTGAACTGTAATTGAGTTTGTCACATCAAATGGCCAGATGATGAAACAGTAACACGACGACGCAAACGCGACGCATAAAAGTGCATTTGAATTGCAGTCAGTCAGTTGCATTCCATTCCTACGGGTTGATTTTAATCAAACCCATCCTAATTAATTACCGACTGACAATGCAATGCATTGAGGCAAAGTTGAACCTCCTGCGCCCGGCCATGACCGCCGAGCAATAAAAAATCCATTTATACAACAATTTCCCATTTGGCCAGAAACAATTACATGGTTGGTCCTCCTGAAGGATGGATAATTTGTATATGTAAACTCCAACTCACTCCTTGTCCCAAAATGGTACAGCCCATGAAATCCACGCCTGATATTACTCATGCGACGATCAAAATTAAACAAAAGAGCAGCCAGCCACGGCGGGGGCACAGAGTTTTTTTTTACATTTGATTGCATTGTGAGATCCTGTAACATTGCATTTGCATTACATTGCATTGCATTGCATTGAATGAACCATGAAGGTGAGTTTTTGAGCCCTTGAACTTTCAACGCGAGCATCCAAAAGCCCATTCAACCACACATGATTCCAATGTTAACTTGTGGAAATATTTACCATTTAGCCTGAGGGCTGGACTCACTTAACCATCTTAACCATGCATGATGTGATCATTTATGCAATCCCTGACTGACTGAGGTTTACTTGCAGTTTCTATGATACGTATACGTATGTAAGTGCAAGTGATGCCGGTGCGGTGCGGTAAGTAAATGGACACAGAACACAATCAACGGATTATTTTGTCAATTACATAAATTTATTAGGTAATAATCATTACGTACGTAATAAATAATCATTTTTCATTTTTGTGAGTTGCTTGTTTGTGTTTTATGTATGTAAAACCGTCTGATTTTTGAATATTTTTATACGTAGCATACGCATACGTGTGAATATGTATGTTAGTATGTGCTGTGGATAATATTGATTTGCACATGTGACAAACTCCGTTAATAAAAGCACATGTATGTATGTATGTATTTTTATTGCGCTACAGCATACGATCACATCGGGGATTTTTTCTTTAGCACGGCTACACAGACAGAGATATTCCGTAATATTCGGGTGGTGTGCAATTCAATTTTGGAAAAATGCAAAACGTGTACTGTACTTGTACGTACGATCTAACGACGAATAAACATTCACGGAAAAAACGACGAGGATATAAACATGCAATTTTTAAAATTACATTACACGTACGACCGATCTAAAAACCTTTTACAGTACCCATGATTTTTTATGATTATTTAGCACAAAGGGGGGGGGAACCCACACGAACAATTATTTACTAGTACACATTATAATTTATTTTGCAATAAAAATCTGCATATCATTTGATTTCTTACGTAATAATAAACGCACTACACATTTAGGTTTTAATAATAATAATAGGTTGAAAAATAAAAATTTCGTCGCCTCTCAATAGTTGTTTGTATAATATAATATTTTGTTGTAAATTTCTACGTAATGAAAAACTAAAGACTTTCGTGTGAAACATAAATAAATTCCATTTTGTCTAGCGTAATAATTGATTCCTTCGAAAAGAGACGGGCAAACAGGAGTGTTTCAGGTTCACGGCTAGTAGCTAGAAGCAAAGGTCAATCACCCCACTTCCAAGAAACTCCCCCAAATCAACACCTCATGTGCCCAATCCTTTGAAGGAAAATACATTTCATTTTTGTGTCATATATAATAATCATAATAATAATAATAAATATAAGGGTATGTGTGTAATTAAATATAATACAAACTATATTAATTAATAATACTTGGATAATAATCATGCAAGTTTTTTGTTCCGACCGTCATCATGAAGCACAAAGATTACAAATACACCGACCGAGTTTACTATAAGATTGACCATAGTACGTTTAGAACACAGATTTAGCTAGAAATTACCACCATTTGAAAAAGTTGTAATGTAAAGGGCAATGAAAATTATATTTATGTAATGTAAAATCCTTGTCCCTGCTTCTCTGTCTACTTCGTAAAATCACTCGTACCGTGTCGGTCGACTTCAACGCAGGCACCCAAATGCAATACACACACAACAACCTGTACGTACGTATATTTCCTTGATTTTAACATTTTAATCCCAATTAATTTGATTGATTCAAGTCAGTTCCAGTAGGTATATTTGTGTGTAAATGCTAAGGGGCTGCGCGGACGCAACGCAACGTACGGTCGTTAGACGTGACATATCTAAGAGGTGGGCGGAATGCCCGAATCCTTGTTTTAAGCGACGACAAAACACCACCATTTAAAAACCCGGTAATTTGTGTATAATTTCCTGGATTCTAAACTCATTTACATGCAATGCACTACGACGTATCATATATCATATATGGATAGAAATTACGGTTCACGCATAATTTTTTTTTTGTTTAAATTTCCTTCATAAAGTTGAGACATGGCTCGAGTCGTTTTTAACAACAACAATAAATTATAGCTTTGAGTGTTGTATGTATGTTTTTTGTATGGATTTACACAGGTAATACGTTACTAATTAATAGATTATGTGTTGCTCTATTGTTATATTCTTAGTTAAAGTTTTTCAAATCACCACTCATTTCCCATTCATCATCTCACTGTGTTTAACTTCAGCCCCCCTTTACGTATAAACGTTTTTTTAGCCTTTTTTGTTTCCTTTTCTAAAATTTTCTAACTCCCACCTTTCTGCCTGCCTTTCCCCCCAATCAGAAGTAACTAATCCTAACCAGCACGAAATACATCACACAAGTAATTTGGGCATAAGCCAATTTATGTAGTTCTGTCTGACTTCTGAGACTATTTTCTTGGTGTTTACATTTGAGAATTGTAACTGCTTGCGTCATTCTTTAAAATTAAATACATCACACAAGTAATACATAAAATGGCGAAGCAACGATGACGATCAAAAAGTTTACACACTATTATTTTAAAAAATTGATTTGAAAGTAGCAAGCAAGCTGAATCCTAGCATTACAGCACATTCAGATTTTCCATTGAAGAATTAATTGTAATTAGTAAGTAGTAAAAGTTTCTTTTTGGATTCAAATCTCAAAAAATCTTATGTATTTGCCGGAAGGGCAAAGCATTTTAAAAAAGCCTGCCTGCCTCTACATTATGTATGTATTTAGGATAAAAAACACACCGAAAAAGTCTCTTTGAGCATTTGAGTTGTTCACAGAGAAATTGTTGTAAATTGTAATTGCATAATAATTGACCCTGAGGTTTTTGTAGTAGTATTGTAAAGCGTAAGCTATAAAATCCATTTCCCATACATATTTCCCTTCCCCGCACTCGAAGCCTTAGTTAGAAAATAAATATTGGTTTGAAAAATTAAAATAAATCCCTACTATGTATTTCCGTCGTCCGCCCCTTCAAAATACAATACATAAATTTATACTCTGCTTTTTCTTTGTAGGGAAAATACGTAAATCCTAAGTCCTACGTAATGAATTAATTATTACTTTTCCTTCTTAAAATTATTAAGTTCTTTCTAGGTTAATTAGAAATTATCAAAACAACGAAGGTAGGATGGTCCTTGTAGGCCTAATTACTATAACTTAACCAGTTCAAAATAATTAAATAAATATTTGACGTGTAAAATTCTTTTGGGAGGGTTTGGAAAAAAATAAGTTAGAAATCAAGTCTTCTCAATTGGATCAATAATTGGGTTTCAATGGAAGATGGATGGGTCCGAGGCATGCTTGGTACATTTACGTCTGCGCATGCGCATGACTCGGTCCTACCAACATTCCAATTTGGATGGGTTGGAATGGAATTAACTAGTAATAAGTTTATGGAAAAAGCTAGAAAAAAGGAGATTTTTGATTCATTCATGAGTGCGTGGAAGAGCCATTGCTTGGTTTGACGACGACAACACGTTTGCACATGCGCGTGCGCCAAGTTAATTCAAAATAAGCTAAAGCTAAATTCATCAGATTATTCTTTTAAAAAAATGTGATCTCTTTTTGTACTCAAAACACATTCAAGTCAATTTAAGTATTTCGATTAAAAACCTTCCCAATCAGTCCAACCTTGAAGTCTTTTAGGAAAATTGGAGTACGAAGTTACCTAGCAAAATTTTGGTTTTTTGAATTTTGGCAAAGAGTACGTTCTTTTTTTGAAATAAAAAACCAAACCTTGGTAATTTGTATTTGATATGACTAACACTTTTCGTAATGCCTTTTCGAACCCCATGTCCTGTCTTATTCAAAAGAATCTGCCATGCCGGTCTATATAGCTCCTTACAGATTTTACTCCTCACTAATTAACTAATATTGTATCACACAATTTGCCAGGTTTACATTACATTAATTAACTGGGAGAAAGGGACCAACACTGTACATGCAATAAAATCTTAATTAACTTTGAATTATTTTTGCGAATCACAATAAACGTCTATTGAACGAACGAAGGTTTCGACGGCGTTTGGTAATATATGAACGAACAATGATTAATACTATGGTTTTCACATGCCCTTTTAGCGCAAAAGCGCGCGATGCCTTATTGGATTAAAGGTATTTGTGTTAATAGCTGATTCAGTTTAGGGTTAATCACAATTAACGTGAATGACGAGACTCCCTTACCCTAATAATTAAGCGGGGCTCGCCTGTATGTATCTCACAACACTGCGGGGTCAGAAAAAGCTTTTAGCACGTACGTCACGACAAACGACCAACTAGCAAACATCTCATCTTCTAAGATACCCGTTTCCGGGTATTATTGAAAGTATTGTTTTTTAAATTACTAAGTAATCAATCCCTTGCTAAACTGTACTGTACACCCATCCTATTTTCAACAGCTAAACCGAGTATTATACAGCATTTCTCCCGTTTTCCCGCCTCACACGCACGTACGTGGTTGTGCTCTGACATTTGACCTGACCTGTCCTGCCTCTGTCTTATTTCATATGACCCCTACTCCTGATCCCCCTTAACTACTCCCTTACTGATTATTTGTGCTAAGAATGACCACCTATCACTAATAATACTCACAATAGGGTGACTGCACCGCGCTGATTTTAATTGATTAATAGCATAGCATAGTTTAGATTAGATTGTGGCGAATTCGCCTGTGCGTGAAATTTTGCACATGTAACTGTGCATTACTACAAAAATGACAAGACGAGACGATACACAGAAGGAATTTAAATAAATCCACAGTCTCACTTCACAGGAAATGGATGTTTACATCATGTCAACTTAAAAGGAGATTAAAGGTCAAGGAAGCGAAGAGATTTTGCAGGATTGGCTCATGCTTCGTCATTTCAAAGGAGGGTGGGATTTAAAGTCTAGTCTTGTGCATTTCCACACCCGAAATGGAACGAGCAGAGGAACTTAAACATTTTCAAGCGCACATTTAATATGGAGGAAAGTTTGAAGAATTGGAAATATTAATGGTTAGGCCTAATGAAACACGTATTGGATTCTTGGTACAATACAATTACTACAACGACGACAACGACGATTAAGCGAAGAACACATTGTAAAATGGGGGGGCATTGACTTTGACTTGGAACGGAGATTAGGATATAAATTTCCCTGACTCCAATTGCGTCCACAGATTTACATTAGATTTAGGAAAAAAGTATAAAAACCACATTTAAAAACGACGGCGGTGCAGGTGAACGAAAATTATTATTCACCTGCTCCCATGATCTCAAAAAGTTTCAAATCATTCAGCATGCACGCCAATGTTCCCCGAGAGCTAATTTTCCTTTTAAATAGGTTAGGTATTCAAAAATAGTGTAAAAATAAAATGGATCTATTCATCAAGTCATAATTAGAAAAAACGCTATTAATTTCAATTTTCCATTTCACTTGAAAAGTCAATTCATAAAAACTTGAAGCCTGACTGTCTAAAATTCCCATCTGATTTTATAAGAATAAGAAAAATTGACTTTTCATTTTTTAGCTCCGAATTTGAAGTCTAATTAAGCCTTTCTTCCTTCAAAAGTGCAATTTTGAGTTGACGCAAAAAGTCATTGTGTGGCGGCAGCTGTATAAAAATGAGCAGATAATTATTAATTGGAAAAGCGGCTTTTGCAGCAGCGACTCGCGCGGTGTTGTGTTCAGCCATGCGCGCTCGCGCCACACGGGCCCTCCCTTTCATTGCTTGCTTAGGTGAATTTGAAGACTCAAGCGCCAAAAATAGGCTTTCTAAAATCTAATGATAAAAAACTGCATAGGTTTTACTTGAACGACGACCCTGACCGCCGAGGGAATCTTAAACTTTTTTTGTCTCAATTAAGTCCTTTAAGTTTGAATTGATAGTATTCATTTTTATTGCATTGATTCCAATGTTGGCTCCAGCACTGCCGTACTCGACCTTATTAAATAGCTCCTGTCACTTTCTAACAGTTAAGATGGGTCAAGAAACTCTAGCGCAAGTCTAAAATCTAAAGCCTACCAAGGGGGGAATTGATCTGAATTCATTATGATTAGAGCAGTCAATTTAGCCATGTGCTTTAAAACCCGGCTCCCCCAAAAATGAGCCTATATTCCCAGGCCTTTAAAGTTATGTATGTAGTATCGTTAATAATTGCATAGACCAAGTTGTAATTTTTGAGTAAAGTTAATTTAGTCAATGTGGGGAACTTTTCAAGTATTCAAATCAGGTCTAATGTATTTCCTTTTCCCCGACTACCTAAGCAAGCTTTAAAAATTTCTTGCCCTCCTCCCAATTTCTATTTTCATGTGTGTTCTTTTAAGCCAATTCATCCAGAGGTCCACGCACGCAGTTAATTTACAGTCCCTCCAAGTCATCCCTACTCTAATTCTAATATATTCCTCGCTCGTCGCCATTGCATTGCACGCCACGCGCACAGAATTTTGAATTCTTAGATCCAAATTAAATGGTTGTTCTTCCTTTTGTCAGTCATCCTTCCCATTCATGCCCAGCCACACCACACACCACATGCCCTGATTTCCAGAAATACCGAACGGCACAAAAATTTTGAATAAAATTATTCCAAAAACCCACAATGCCACATCCTGTCTCAATGCTAACGTTATGTACGTATTACGTATGTCCGTTCGGTCCTGATTTCTGGATCAACCACAATACGAGGAAGTCACTTGCTTTTGACCATGGACCGATAAATGCCTTTTCCTTACTCATTACTGCCATGCCATGTCTTTGTTTTTGAAACTAATCAATTCCTCTTGGCTTCCCTGCCCTGCTTATCTCAACTCAACTCCCCATGATTTATATTTACATTTGCATTGCCTTACGTCACAGCATTCGACATCCGATTCATGCAGACCTTGCACACCGGAGTAGTTGTGTAGTATAGTAATGTAAATAAAAATGGAATATTTCCGAGACCACGAAGGCCCTAGCACTAATTTGAATAAGAAAAATAATAAGAAAAGCGATGGAAGGTGAAGTGGAATAAATGAGTACGAAGGATGATGCATTCATGCGAAGGAAGAAAAGTAAAAAGAGCTTAGAGAATGTTTTTTTTGCTTGCCAAAAAATGAAAAATATACGTTCTTATTACTTCTTGTCACATATTGTAAATATGAGGTCAGTTCTGGTAAGGATGAGGTTAAATTAACTAATTTTGTAAGGGTTTTTACGCAACTTAGGCAATGTATTGTAGTAGTGGAGACGCTTTTTCAAAAAAAATAATCTTGTAATACTGCTAAAAAATAGAAGTTTTAAAAAGTTTCGATTTCGAATAAGTCTAAGGATTGAGTCCGAGTTCACATCAAATCAAATAAACATGCTCGCATGCATCCATATCATATTTTCTAGCCACTTCCATCCTCATAACTTAGCTTAGCATGACGTCGGGGGTGGAGAATTGGAGACGGTTGTCGCCGCGGATAATGTTGTGTCCAAAGCCGCATCCAGGGCTGGGGCTGATTCTGACGTTGGAGAGTCCCCGAGTCCTTCATCCCGATCAAAGCTTCCCCACAGTGAGGATCCAACACTTGGATTCGTCGAGGTCACCACGAAGAGGTCAGACAACTTCGTCTGAGATCCACCAATACTATTTGTCCCACTCTCACCGAACAAGTATGAGTCTTCTGAGCATGAAGAGGAGATGAGTCCTGTGCCCACGGCTGGCCCATTCATGAGGGATGAAGTCGTGTTCGTGGTATCAGTCCATTTTGAATCAAAGATACTGTAGCCGCCGAACCCCTCATAGGATGACATGTGATTGTTGGTGCTGAAAGGGTTGTTGTTCCCGCCCATATTCATGTTGTTCAGCATGACGTCATTTGCAGTCAAAGTATTTCCTCCTGAGAATCCATTCAAGCTGGAGAGGGAAGAGAGGCTTCCACCACCGGAACTGCTGGAGCCGACAGTATTTCCAGATCCAGTTGATCCAAGGGTTCCAAGTCCAGAGACAGATGAGAGACTGCTGCTCAATGAGTTAATAGCACCGAGTCCAAGACCTAAGCCAAGACCAAGCCCAAGCCCTTCCAGCCCTTGTAATCCATTCTTGTACAGACTCGCAAGGAGTTCAGTCTGTGTGGCGGTCAGCTCATCATTTGAACCCAGTCCACCCCCTTGTCCGTCCATTGGGAGACTTCCGGTCCGGATTGCAATGTGAGCTTCAATCTCTCTTTTTGCCAATTGAACGTTGTCCGGGAGTCCGGTCACTTCAAAGACGGGGTCCTTGTCCCGAGATGGTGTCACGATGTATGTATGGGTTTGCTGTTGGATCCGTTTGATGGTGGCTCCTTTGGGTCCGACGACGAGTCCAACGACACGGTAGGGTACTCTGACCTGAATTGTGACTTGACCGGGGACTGGGGTTGGGGCGCAGGTTGGGATCCCGCTTGTGCTCCCGGTCCCACTTCCTCCCTTGCGAGATGCTCGGATTTGAGAAAAATGCTCAGCGGCTGACAAAATCTCACGTTTGGCCAAGGAAACGTCTTCCTTCCTTCCAGTGACTACGAAGACAGGCTCCTCCCCACGGACTGGAGTCTTGATATATGTGTTTGTCTTTGCTCTCAATGCCTTGATTTTACAGCCTGGGGAAAGGAAAAAAATTATGTTAAACTAGAAACTAAAAGTTAATTGCCTGGATGGATGGGCGACGAGCATGGATGGATGATGAGAGTCATATAATTATGTCTAACGTCGCATTCAAATGACGACTCACTACTCCAGTGCAGTCGCAGTCGTAGTCACATATTAATCCAGGTAGTGTTGAGTATGAATAATATAATTTCCCGACCGGCCGACTCAGTTCGCTAAATGATAATCTAACCTCCTGTTCTGTACTATCTAACCTCACATGAACTCTGTCTCATTCCGCAATCGAAGTACAATGTACATCGTACATGGTCATTTACATTAAACATGAATCCCCATTTCCATTTTTTCCATACCCGCATTTGGAATTACATGTGAAACGTCGAGACGAGACGAAACACCGATCAGTCGAATGGAAAGGAAATGAACTGAATAAATTAAATTCTGCCAATTATCCAAATGGATTATAGATCTAATCTTATCCACCCTGACCCTCAACTGACGGGGCAGGAATGGAATGACCGGAAAGGGCCAGAACATCAAACTCCAACTCAACTCATGCAAATGTAAAATAATTTTTAAATAATTTCATTTTTCTTACCTTGGCGTCCAACAATCTCAGCAACATGTTCCGACGAGGGAACTGGAACGCATTCGGTCATATTCTGACTTTTCTTGAGACCTCTCAATTCATCCTGATGCTGTTGATTTGCAGCTGCTGCTGCCGCTGTAAAATAATTTAATTGCTGCTGAGCATGATGATGTTGTTGGAGTTGTGAAAGGGACATTGTGCTGGATGAGCCATTCTCTGAGCCAGAGCTGGAACCGGATGAGCAATTATTTCCTCCACTACTATTGGAGGAGAGACCCAACATGGATAATTCCAAAGCCAATTGAAGAGCCCTTTGTTCCTCCAAACCAGATGATGTATTTGAGGAAATGTGAGAGCCCAGGAGTCCGTGCCCATGTCCATGATGATGATCAGAGGTCAGGAGGCCACTCAATTCACTGCTTCCAAATAAAGACGACATTCCACTCGTGGTCATTCTGGAGAATTCGTTTTATTTTTTAAAAAAATCCTCCGTCCACAACACTGTACTGCAAAGTAACGTTCGTGTAAAATCAATTTTTCCACTTCCGTTGTGCGGAGAGTTGAAAGGTAACCGGGTTCGTGTGTTTTTGTGCAGTGGAAGGGAGGACCGAGTTGGACACAACCTTCTGCTCCAACGATGTAAACTCAACTGATGCCGCAGTGGTGGAAACCGCTCTGTCTGAGTCCTCCAGACAAAGGCGAGTGCAGCGGAGGGGTCATCCGAGTTTACGTACGTTACAGTGCGGAGTGCATGGGAAAACGGGCGGATGGGACGCCAAGTTTTCGACGTGCTCCGTGCCGTGCCGTGCAGGAGTTCCCCCAGTCCAGCCTGTGCTGTGCCGTGCATGTAACGTACATACGTTCGTAAGGTACATAATGGAAATCTACTACTGCAACTTCCCGCGCCAGCGCCTAGCCATACTACGGACCGACGAAAGGGAACGCGAACAAAGAACGACGCGTGTAAGTGTAAAAGGTACCCGGGTATCTTGGATGATGGAATTATACCCGGTTTCTTTCCTGCAGAAGAGGAGTGGAGTTGAAATAAAAACGAAAGGTAGAATGATATGAGGTGGGGAAGTCGAAAATGAAATGACATGTAGACACGTTGAAGAAAATAATAGTGGGATTTCTAAATATTTGAAATTGTTGTAATTTTGGACATGGAATTAAATTTGAGGTTGAAATAGTTCAAAATTTGAATGAAAAATTACTGCAGGCATTACTGCTCTGCTATGCTGGAGTGAGGTATGTGGACAAAGGAATCTATTGTGGATTTGAAGTTAGACTCGGTTGTTAAAAACTGGTTTTGGAAGTAGGTCGGGTTTTTAGAAGTTTCGTTTGCTGACGAAAAGAGTGTAGTATATTGGGATTTGGATTATGATATGTTATTTAAATACAACATTAGCACTGGAATTGGGGTAGAAGATGAGGTAATTAATTGCTGGAATTATACTAGCATAACATGACTGAAGTGTGTAACTTTTTTAACAAAGGGACTTGGGTTTAGGTTGGTTGCTGACTGAAGACTCAAGAATAGCAATGTAGGACATCTTGGCTAATTTATTTAGATGTCTGTGTAACATTTCGCGGATTTTGTTCATCACTGGATAAAATTCACGCGGATCTTATAATCACATCTGATGGGAATTCGTAAATTGGGTTTAAATTAATTAATTCAATTTCAACTCAGAAGATCTACGTTAAATTATTCTCGGTTGTTAATGCAAAGTAAAGGCTAATTCTTGACACTCCACCTTCGTAAATTGCAAATGGAATATTTTGGTCGTGGTTAAGACGCAGATTTGGTGTTAATGGGCTCATAACGGCTTGTGAATTTATGGAACCCGGCATGCCATCAAGGGATGAGTTATTACCACAAAATTGATCCGAATGCATTCATTAAGTGTACGTCAAATAATTATTTGGCTTTAGTAACAAAAGACCCGGTGCGGTTAATCGCTAATGCAAGGCACGCACGCACGGGGCGAAGAGAATACACGTAAGTAATTGTGGATGTTTTGTGTGTGGTGTGTGTATAGTACGAAGTACCGGCTAGAATCTGAAGAGGCAGCACATCCTGGGGACACACTGAAAGCCGGCTTACACAATGCACTACAAGTTTAGTCTACATTGAACATTAAATTTAACATAAACGGCTGCTTGAAGTAGAGGTGAGTCGGACACCCGACTCAGTCGGGTTACCCGACTGTCCGACCAAGTCCGACTGGGCTTGGACCGGTCGGTCAGAATTCTAGTCGGTCATGGACTGGTCGGGTTTTTCCAA
>JAAXYW010002782.1:0-13896 GCA_036851895.1 Orthonychiurus folsomi | reverse complement strand
CGTTAATAAATCAAATTAAATTAACTAAATTTGAAGTAAAAATATTTTCAAATCTGAAATTATTAATTACAAGCCTCCCTCGATTTGAGGCCTCTACTTGAATACAAGCCCCCTCTGGAACCTTTTTGAACAATAGAAGCCCGGGGCTTCTATTCGGTAATATACGGTATTCGTGTTTCCGAGTTATAAAACCTAATGTTAAAATAGGCGACTTTTGTCCCGTACTTTTGCTACTGGTAGATGTAATTATATTTAATAAATGCAGAACTTTGGAGATTCCGCAATCCTCCGCAGATGTTGCACGGAATTCAAACTTTGAAATCAAAACTGAAAAATTTGTTGCTGCCACGGAACAACTTCGCGCACCAAGAACCGTTCGAGTTGGACTCTTTCAAAATGCACTTCCTTTGAAAACAACAGCTTCGGTAATTGAGCAACGACAAGCACTCCACAACTTGGCAGAGAAAGCAATTACAGCCGCTGCGGCCGCCAAAGTCAACATTTTCTGTTTTCAGGAGACATGGAGTAGGATGAATAATGATATTTTACATGATAATATTTCTCAAATTTTAAATTTTAACATTTCAGCAATGCCATTTGCGTTTTGCACTCGGGAACGCCTTCCATGGGCTGAGTTTGGAGAAAGTGCAGAGGATGGGCCAACTACCAGATTTCTTCAACAGGTAGGCAGGGAGAGTAATATTTCTACAACTATTACTGGCACACTTAAACAATTTAAGTTTGCATTTTTTGAAATAAAAGTGCATCTAGTTTTTAATTGTCTAGCTCGCAAGTCAGCACAACATGGTCATCATCTCCCCAATCTTGGAACGGGATATTGCTGATGTATTTTGGAATACGGCTGTGATTATTGGCAATAATGGACAAGTCTTGGGGAAAACTAGAAAGAATCACATTCCAAGAGTTGGTGATTTTAATGAGTCAACTTATTACATGGAATCTACTTTGGGTCACCCGGTATTCGAGGTAGGTTGCTACCAAAGAATGCAACGCCATATAATATTACAATGACTATTGAAAATGCTGAGAAATCATTTATTTAAACAGACTCCGTTTGGCAAAATTGCAGTCAACATTTGCTACGGCCGCCACCACCCATTGAATTGGACAATGTTTGGGTTGAACAATGCAGAAATCGTATTCAATCCATCTGCTACTGTTGGAGCATTGAGTGAGCCTCTCTGGGGCATTGAGGCAAGGAACGCAGCCATTGCAAATAGCTACTTTACATGTGCCATTAATCGTGTGGGAACGGAGTCATTTCCAAATGAATTTACTTCGGGTGATGGTAAACCAGCTCATCATGAATTCGGTCACTTTTACGGGTCATCGTATGTAGCTGCACCAGATGGAAGCCGCAGCGTGGTAAGAAAAATATGACCGTCCTCATTTTATTTTGAAGCAACCTCCTTTTCACTTTGTTCATAAAATATAGGGCTTGTCACGTGTCAGGAATGGACTATTGGTGGTTGAAATGGATTTGAACTTGTGCCGTCAAGTGAAAGACAAGTGGGGGTTCAGGGTAAGCAATTGAACTTATAAATCAGGTAGCTAATATGTTTAAACTCATTTTAACATGATAACATAACTTTATTTTATTAGATGACACAAAGGCTTCCGATGTACGCTGAGCTTTTCTCCAAGGCAGGGAAACCCGACTATAAACCCATGATTATCCGGGGAAAGGATCCAAGGGAAGACTAAAGTTAACGGGTCAGTTCAGAAAATGCTACCAATCCAGTGAATAAAGTCTATTTTTGAGCATCAGCAGTCAGCATTGAGTAAAATAATGATTTTAATTCTTTAAATTCCGGCTTTGCAAAACGAGTCATTCCATCCTACGTAGAATCTCCATTAGCATCAGGAGCAAAAAATTCTCCTATATGGAGAGAGACCCTTTGAGGTTGATTTAAATGAACAAAATGATTGCCAGATACTTTGATCAACTTGAAAGAAGCACAGACTTCCTTGTAAATCCCAATCGCCTTTTCGTAAACGTCAGCATTTCGTTCAAACCAAGAAGCTTCCGCCGCCTTAATTACCAGCAAATGACATTTTAGTCCTCTCAATATATCGAACAGCTGTTCCTGGCTGAAGCGAAGAATCGTGGACGCCATCACCCGTTGGTCACGATTGAATGTATACTCGTCTTCCGTGACACGGCGCGAGCCTCGTATCTAGGCAATTCGATTCCCAATGAAATAAGAAAGACGTCTTCTATTATCACTAGAGTGTTCTCAAAATTATTACCATTAGTGTTTTGGCAGCCAGTTCCGTGAGTGGATAATTACTGTGTTTCATAACAAGCATCAGTCGCTCCAATGCCTCCTCATAAGTGTAAACCGGGGGTGCCTCATTCTCCACAATTTGCGCACTATCAAACATCAAAAAGGCGGATATGCCAGATTTAAGTCCTGAAAGGCAAGTATCTGGGGTATTTGTGATTGGTTTAGCCAAATCCAATAGTATGAGACGTTCAACCTGCACATTACAAAATTATTTTAAATTACTCTTCAAATTTATTTCTAGATTACATAAAATGCCGAAGACTAATAATATGCTTACTTCATCAGAAAATATTGCAGAATACATCAAACCAAGAGCAGCCCCCATGCTGTGTCCCATGTAATAAAATTTCTTCCATCCTAAATTATCCACAACACGTTTGATTGCTGTTACAAAATCCTGAAAATGTTATATCCACCACGTTTAGTTTTCCTTTTGTGCTTTTATAATTAACAATGAGTTTAATTTCTTACAATATAGTGATAAGGCATTCCTGGGGGAAGGTGAGAACTATGCCCGTGGCCCGGCACGTCAAGGGCAACAATGTAGAGGGATCGTGGCAATAGTGGGATAAGGGCATCAAATGATCCAGCATTGTCTAACCACCCATGAACTGCAATTACTGGTTGACCAGTTGCACGATTTCCCCAGGCCTTTGCTAAAATAAAATAAATTCTATTAACAGATACCAATGTTTGGTATAACAAATGTATTACCAGAGATGTGACCCCACGGGACGGGAATCTTCAGTTCCTCTATTCCATGATGACCAGGATTTAGCGCCATTATTTCTACTAACTATGGACTCCACGTGGTAATTTTCCTGTTCTATTTCTTTGCAATAATATTGAATATACGGGCTTCACTGTGCAACATAACAGTGCACACAATTCACGACTAATTTTAATTATTGTTAACTGATTTCAACTAGCCACGTCCTCTAATAAAATTCTGCCAAAGAATAAATTTCCTTAAAAACCAAGACTGTGAACCGCAAAAATCTCTCACGATTCCTGTTTTTGTGAACTGTATTTCATTGCATAACTTTCCATAAACCAGTTTCACACTCCTTCGAAGGCCGGTTAATTATCATGCGTCACAGGAAATCGCATTCGCCCCTTGTGCTTCATTTACGATATATAATTTAATTACTTTGGATGATACAAATTAACAATGGTCATCAGCATTCTAAACCTAGGAAGAGTGTGCGAACACAAATATAAAGCAACCAGAAATTGTTCGAATTTGAATTTCAGCTCATACACCTGTACAGTCCTGAGTCAAGCCTTGAAAGGATCAACCTGTTTCCTAATTTAACTGATAACCTGTCACACCATTTCGTAAATATAATAATGCATATACTAGTTATGCATGCAGATAGATGCCTCACTGCTATATGCTGTCTGGGTTTCTGCATTTCATTTTTTCATTGCGTATCCCATTCATTCCACTGGGGCAAAAAGCAAGGTCGACCGAGGCGAATGCGGGGATTTCGAATCCACCCAAGTATTTCTCAGCAGAAGGAAAAAAAGGAAGTGGTGAATATGTGTGTGTGTGAATGTGGGATTTGCCAATCGACTCATTACATTAGACGACAAGCTAGTCGTGATACCGTGATTATGGTTGATTTTAATTACTAAGCCAAAGCGTACTTGTGCCTTGTATATTTGATTAATCTTTTTGAATTTGACTGGTTGAAGGGCGGAAAATGAATCGAAGGCGCTCACGGCTGTAAAGAGTAACCATTATTGGAAGTTGTACCAAATTTGAAATTTAAGTAAACGTAGAGCTTATAGCTTAAACTCGGCAATAGTGAAAAAGAGAGCAATGATTAAGAAAACTCAACCGTTTCCGGACATAGATGGACAGAACCGCACAAGATCACCAGGTATGTAGTATTTTGAATAGTCGAGATTAATTATGATGTTATATCTTGATGTAAGCTCTGTGAGTACTATTCGTTGACTGCTCTCTGATTTACACAACACCTAATGAATCAAAACTATTCTGACCTTTCAGATTCTGACAGCCACCACAGCATAGATCAGGAAGTCGAGGAGCAAGATAACTTCGATTCTGTGTTCACGGTTATCATGATAGGCGACTCTGGTGTCGGGAAAACGGATTTGATTGGTAGACTTTGTCAAAGCGATGATTTCAAAACTAAATTCTTTGCCACTATTCGTAAACGCTTTGCTGCATTGGTTTTCTGGTTACAAAATTACTTATATATTTGAATGAAAAAAATACTTCATTCTCAGGAATCAACATGGAGAGCCATGTTCTTGATTTGGACGGACACAGGTCAAAGCTGCAAATATGGTAAATTAATAGACTAATTCTTAAATTGCTTGTTCTAAAATTTATGTTGCGCAATGAATGCCGGCGAATAATTCTCATATGAAGCATGCTTCGCTGTGATTTCAGGGATCCATCTGGTTCGGAACGATTTCGTAGAGTAGTTACGCAATATTTTCCGGTGGCCAAAGGAATCATATTTGTATACGATGTTAATTATGAAAAGTCGTTCCAAAGCATTCAGGATTGGATTCAGTTGGTCCAGGGTTATGCAGATATTGGTGAGTTTTTCTTGATTGCATAGCACACTTGAATTTCTAATTGATGTTCCACCTAAAGTGTTGTATATTTCATATGATGCGACAGATCCATTCCTACCGAAATGTCTTATTGGAAACAAATGTGATATGGGGGATAAGCGACGAAAGGTTACTGTGACAGAGGGCGAAACTCTTGCGGCTTCGTATGGGATGAGGTGAGCGGATGGACAATTACGTATTTTGGGGGTTCCCTTCCAAATATTGACGCAAAATTTGGAGATTACGTTATATAGAATAACAGAGGAGCGTGCGGGACATTTCTTTTATAAGATTACAAAATGAAACATGCGGTTTAACATTAGTGAGTTGCACCCAAGTCAAGTAAATCTTACGAATGCCAGTAGCGCCAATTTTGAGATTCCTGAAGTGATTCTTCTTCAATTTTGTAGTTAAGCTGTTTCACACAGCAAATCCTCCGTTATCATTTGCGTTTATCCACCTTGCATATTAGTGTATTAGTTTGTCTAACTATGAAATAATCATTTTCAGGTTTTTTGAGACATCTTGTTTAACGGGCTCCAACGTCCGTGAATCATTTACATCTTTGTGTCAAGACATGCTTAAACGCGCGGAGAGAATACCAAACAACCCAATCAATGTGCCTTAAATCTAAGTCTCCATTGCTGAATTGGATTAACAAACTCTGCCTTTCGAAATCAGGACAATCGGGAGCCTTTCCAAACAATTCTTCTACTGTATGATATTTTGCTGAGACATAATGCCCTAAAAACATGTAATATTTTTGTGTGATAATTATTGATTTTCTTGTATCTCGTCTTCAGGCAATCTTGTATGCTTTATCCAATTAAGTAAGTTCAAAACCCGTGCGGTCACATGCACTTTTGGACCAAAGATTGAGCTTCTCAGTTGCTGGAGAATAAGTTAAGCTCTTACCCCTTTGCATTTATGTAATTTCCTATGTCTTCAGCTCTTTCCTGTCGTAGACTCGGAGTTTTCTTTGCTGGGGCTTGTGTAATATTTCTAATTAAGTATTACCTTAGCAAATTAATGAT
This sequence comes from Orthonychiurus folsomi, assembly GCA_036851895.1. Taxonomy (NCBI): domain Eukaryota; kingdom Metazoa; phylum Arthropoda; class Collembola; order Poduromorpha; family Onychiuridae; genus Orthonychiurus; species Orthonychiurus folsomi. Next base: position 7,958 of record JAAXYW010002782.1, on the reverse strand, counting down.
AGGGAACACAAGGCCCCACAGTATTTTCTTTGAAACAGATCTTACAGCATTTCAGCACCGGCGATGACATGATTTATTCTAAAGTGGTTTTATGTGACAATCATGACTTGGACTGGGTTTAAGTTATCATTATTGTAGTTTGTATTTCTGTGATCGAGCACTACAACAACAGTGACATTCCTTACGCACTTGTTTTATATCTTGTAGACATTCTCATTTTGCACAAATCTTGTAAATATATTGTCGCATTTCAGCACTCGACGAGGCCTTCGATCAAGCTCCGCAATCGGTTCGGTTGTTTCGGAGGAGATAGGACACACACGCACGCAAACATTCAAATTTAATATGTGTATGATTTAGATGCAAGTAATTAAGTTAATCGCAATAAAACCAAGTCACAACCACATACAAATTGGCTTATTTTAACAAAAATATTTTATTTTGTAAATGCTCTTTGTACTTCCCTCACAGGAATATTTCAAGGATTAACCCTGCATCCACACAAAAATGCACCACACGTCTGTTTTATATCATGTAATACAATTTACATATCCAAACATCGTTTCTCTTGGGCAATCGTGATTTTGTAGCTGTATCCTAGTCTAATTGTATGTACAATGAGATTTTTCGTTCTTTCATGAGATAATTTATCGTCCCATGAGGTCACCATATTCCACTTCAAGCATTCTAATCTTGTATTTGTATAAAATAAGGCGAGGGTCAACTTTTTTTTATGGGAATCAGATTTCAGACAAACGAACTAAATCCAAACTCGATTCACCAGAGGTTGCTTTCAAGACTACACAATATGCCAACCAAAATAGCAGGAAAAGTCATTTTATACTGGGCTAAATTTTTGGCACCTAGCTACTTACTACTCTAGATATTGAATATATTTTTTGACCAAGTAAATTGCGAACCCTCTAAAAACAATATGAAGTGAGTAAAATATTAGGACAAACCAAACGGAGGAAGAGTCTTCCAGGAGAACATAAAAAACACCGAGGTCAAACTCTAACTGCGATGAGGCCGTAAAAATAATTATTTTGATTACGAGGACAGCCAATAAAAGCTGTGAAGTCAAGATCCAGAGGCTGCATTTCCTAATTCTTCCTCTTGACAGGTCTAAGGATGACTAGGAAATTACAGTTTTATTATTAACTAAATTGTGCCAAACTCTATTAGACATGACAAAAGTTTCGACTCACCTTTGAGTGGCTGGCAGTAACCAGGCAAATTCCCATGGATATCTGCATTGTTGAAACTAAAAATGTCAGGGTCCACATCACGTATGAGGCCCATGCTAAAAAATGGAAATATATAAATTGATTGTCATTATATCAAGAAACGGATTTGTGAGTGGATTCCTAGAATCCCTCTACAAAATTGATATTGGCTTACATAGATGTTCATATTTTCCCAAGTGATATGCGGGATAGTCAAAAAAGTAAATGGCTCTATTTATATGATAAATAAGTTGCCCCAGTCCAACAACAATATCTAAAATGGCAACAATAAGGACATATTTCCTCCTTGATTCAACTCGAGAGCTCAAAATCCTCACAAAACTTTCTGGGGATTCAGCGTCGGCGTTCCCTTCGCCATCTTGAACTCCCAACTGTTGACTGGCAACAATGTAAGCACTGGGTACATCCACACTTTCTGAAATTAATTATACACATTGCGTGCTTGTCTGTACTTTACTTGAGTTATTTGTTAACGGTTTTGAGGAGCAATTTTACTTACCGTTTCTCATTAAGATTCCAGGGCGGAACATCTGGATATGACTAGATTGAAATGACCAAAAACCAAGTCCTCACGGCACTACTGCCCCCAATCAAGTGGGTAATCTTGTCATTAAAATAACGCAAAGCCGCAATTTAACAAAACTTATATAATTTTCCGTACGCCTCAACCGATTTGCCTCAAAGTGAATCACGAGTCTAACCGGGGTTAAGTGTGCAATCGCACGCACGCTGCTGCTTTTGTATTCTACCCGAAAGCGGGTAGGAAGGAAGGAGAACGTACTACGTAAAACTACCAACCTATCGGAAGTACGGAGTCGTCGAACGAAGGAGGAAAGGAAAAGTGATTACTTACGTTTAAACACGTCGTGGTCGTGGTTTGTAATGTTGTGATGAGTGTCTAACTTCTATCCTTGGCCGGGTTCCGAGTTCTAATCTGCCAAATGAAATACCATATGCCCCTGCGCACTCCTTGCGTAGATGATAAGACCCGAGCTACGTACTAAAGCAAAACGGGTAACTAATATTAAATTATAAACAAGGGGCGGCAGTGTTACCCACAGCCTCATGGCATATATGCCTTTCGATCATGCATGTTGAACTCGTACATGAAATGAAATTCCCATAAGGAAAGTGCAAGTGTTTTGGCCGTTGACACAGATAGCCCACATATTACTCATGACTTAGACATGGCATGACATGACAAATTCTAAATCAAAAAACCACGAGTTAAGAATTAATTGACCTTGTAACTGATGCCATTTCTGCTAATTAGTACCATACGATACAGCAAACTATGACAAGGCCTGGTGGGAGTCCCCCGTGGATTACATTATCAGATCCAACGAACACTTCTGGGATTCAAATCTTCAAATCAAAACACTTAATAAACCGTATGGCATAGCGCAGAATTCTACTACACTGTAAAAAAATGAATCGGCCACCCTTAAAATCATTTTCTCCGCCGCGTTTCTAGACATAAAAATTTCAAATTTTGCACATGCCTAGAAAAAGCGATTTCCAAATTTGGGCCACGTTTCATTTGCGGACATCAATAAAAGGTCAAAGGTCAAAAATTCTGACCAAAAAAGTACTTTTTCAACATGGTCAGGAAAAATTTTTTCATACCGGTTTTATTTTTTTGTTAAAAGTAGTTCAAACTCTGAGCATTTGGATGCATCTTCCAAGTCTGTGCGATTTTTCTGGAATTAATTATGAATTTTTGAAAAGTGGAGAAAGGGGTCTATGGTTATGAACCCTTCATGCAGTCCCATGAGGGCTGACTTTCTCTTTCCAATCTTCAAAAAATCATAATTAATTGCAGAAAAATCGCACAGACTTGGAAGATGCATCAAAATGCTCAGAATTTGAACTACTTTTAACAAAAAAATAAAACCGGTGTTAAAAATTTTTTTTTGACCATGTTTGAAAAGTACTTTTTTGGTCAGAATTTTTGACCTTTGACCTTTTATTGATGTCCGCAAATGAAGGGTGGCCCAAATTTGGAAATCGCTTTTTATAGGCATGTGCAAAATTTGAAATTTTTATGTCTCGAAACGCGCCGGAGAAAATGATATTGAGGGTGCCCAATTCATTTTTTTTACATAGTAAGTTATTTTTTTGAGGAATGTTTCGTAGCATTGCCTGCTCGGTTTATTACACATCGACGTCATATATGCAGCATTTGCACAAAAAATGTTCCCAATTCCAAGTTTGCATATTCTACCTCCTAGTTTATCAGAAACATGCATTTAGCCCTATTTCTACAACACACAGTTAGCAAAAGGTCACCGTTCAAAACACTAAAATAAAAAACGTAAACCTTAACAGCTATTTCATATTAAAGTTTTACGTAGTGTTTTAAATTTAGTTAACGCCTGGTCTTAAAATGTTAACGTGCTCAAAATGTCACATCCACTAACTATTACTTTCCAAATCGCTCAGAATTCCACTTCCAAGCACTAGTAGTATGACCGACCAGACGAGTGACATACAATTTCCCACTTTAATGATACTAGAGTTAGCACAAAATCGCATTGGTCGAGGATAATTTTAAGGCAACATTTTCTTGGTCTCTGCTCTATCTCTTGAACTTTTCTGGCTAGTTGTGCTGGTCCCACTGGTTTTTCGTCTCCTGGCAGTGCCCGGCGCTGGGCGATCCAGGACATTTGTTTCGGAGATTTGAATACCACGATCCGAAAGAATTTCATGGACTTCATTCATTGGCTTCTCCGCTAATTGCACCGCATTCAATTTACATTCTGGAGCAAACGGTCGATTAGATTTTTTGAACACCCAATCCTCTGGTATCATTGTTTTATGTGATACGATTACTTCAATTTCTCTTCTTAGCACTTTACAAAAATCGTCCAACGGCTGCAATTAAAAGTAACTTTGGGTTAATAAGTTAATAACTCTGTGCGAAGTTTATAAAAATCTACTTAAATATCAAATTGTTTAATGTCTGCAAATTTGTAATCAATTTGTAATATAATATGACAATTACCAAATCGTTATCGTCGTATCCGAATGGGTTCTCAATCTCCCAGCCAATGGCCAGAATTCCCAGAAGGAAGAATGCGGTAATGCCGACAACCAATATTGTCCACCATTCATTCTTCGTAACTAATTGGAAAGGGAGAGCAAGGATGTAGATCCAAATGGATTGGTGTAAATGGACAGAATATGCCAATGGGATCGGAGTGCGGAGAATCCTCTCAAAGCCGGTCAAACATTCGACAAGAGAAGTCAAAGCTGCAAATTGAATGATTAAATTTTAGACACACAAAATATCCCACACTAAGTAAGCAAAACCTCATTCTTACCTGAATGCATAATTCCAACTGTTCCACTGTCCGCTTTCTCTCGAATTCGAACGGAATTAATGTAAGAGCCAATGTAATATGACAATTCCAGTGGAATATTCGTGGGTGTAGCAATGTCATGGGCTTTGAAACGGTAGTGTTTTGCATCCGACGCGGAAGAAGTTGATTTGACACTATCCTTCTGTCTATTTCCCTTTCCTTTTGTTTTCTGGTGATTGCTCTGCTCTCCCTCCACATTTACAATTACGTTTTCAGGGGTGGCTAATTTTTCAGTGGACTTTTCCAAGGGTTGTGTGGAGGCCGGTGTGTGGAGCCAATCTATATGATTTGTTATGCTCACCAAATCCTCAAAGTCGTAATCATACTCCTCCCGAAGGTAATGTTTGGTTGCAATGGTAAATGCAATCAGGAGATTGATGGCGGATTTCTTTTCCACAATATCTGCAGAGTTCTCTTCCTTGATGTTGATCCAAATGGCGCGGGTGAGGGTTCGTATACCTTGAGTCATCGTTGACCAGTATTTCCGCCCTTCCCAATACCTGGATATCAGTTAAATAAGTTGCAAATTACGAATTTGTTAATTTGACACATATTACGATCGCCTCAACATTTAACAAGTATTTTTGTTTACAATGAGTGCTAGGAGTGGCCCATTTAACAAAATTTGCTACCAAATTAAATTCAAGTTTGATTTTGAAAGTAAAGTATTTTGAAATGTTTACAAATTAGCATTACACACACACATAATTAACTTGGCCTTGCAAATTGCAGCCGTACCTGTCATAAGCTGAATTGCTTCTAAAAGCCAGAAGAAGGCCACAAACCACACCCATGAGTTGAATTAAAATTGGCTCCCACTTGTACTGCATTGGTTCCCAGTATCTGTGAAGCGTAACCACCCCTGTTGTCCAAATGACAACTAATAAGATTTGCCACCAAATCCCACTAATGACGGTTCCCTTCAACCGGAACATAAGTGGGAGACGGGCTTCTAGTGACACGGGGTCAGCCCGGGACGGTTTCCCCTTCGTTTCTCCAGGATTTGGACTCATTTCAACCTCTTGAGCAGGATCGTCTGGGAATTCTTCCAATTTCTGGGATCCGTGTTGCCGATTTCGTTTAAACATACTGGAGGGGTCCTTTGTTTCGTGTCTACTGTCCAATGTGGGAAAGGGTTTCGCACTTCCTGCCTTGAGCACGACACGATCACAATTCCCCCAAATAAATAAATATTACACACCACAATTAGTAATCCACCATTTAAATAATTTTAACTTGTACGGAGCCGAGATAGTTAGTGCTGGACACGCAGAGCTAACGACAACTGATTGGGTACGACAGGGAAGGTCAGCCAGAGAAGCGATCCCCCCTATTGTGACACGCAAACTCAGTTTTTGCTCATTTTCAATCAAGTTTTTGCAGGAATGAATTTCCTTCAAGGAAAACTTGGTTTTATCAAAGTCTTCTGAACCAGTTTAATACATGTGCAGGAAGGATTTCTTAAGGAGTACAAGCGGCGGCAGCGGGTGTTATTCGTCACTGGGTTGAGTAAGTGTACGTGTGATTGCAGGTATGCAAATGCGGCGGTCAAGAATAATGGAATGGGATTATTGGCAACAATAATGCGGCAGAATGAATGTGAGCCAAGCACGCGGCTACACTTGCTTGTGCACCTTTAAATCTCATCTTTATAATCCCAAGTTTTGTATTCCCCGGGGGCAAATATTATGCGACAAACCTTTTTTGGATTATATCATCTCATCCCAAGAATTGTGTGTGAACCTCATTGCATTGTACGATGTGGTGGGAGGTGGGGCCTTGGTTGTAACAATGTGTGTTACATGTCTAGTACTTGAGTTTATTCTGTGGAATGCAATTGAATCAAATCCCAGACTACCATACAGACACCTGTTTCCCTCCTCCTTCCCCATGTCACCAATTAGTTAGGCTAGGGAATTTCGCATCCGCTACAAATCCCCAAATGTCATGCAACTGTCACTATTTCCTGCTAAATGATATTGATATTGCGGATCTCGGTTTTAAAATATCCCATGGAACAAGGAACTGAGACTTCTATATGCATATGGTTTGAATGGCATTGTTGGATGACGCATTGCATTGGGTGATGGAACTCTTGGACTTTATATATGTGATATAATGTATTACTTAGACGTGTGAGAAATTCCATGTTCGACAGAGATGCGATTGGATTTGGGTTAGCAAAAAATTTAAGTCCGGCCATGATCAAAGGAAATACCATGGCAATGATTTCCTTTCCTTCCCATAGGTAGGCGCTCAAGCGCATCGGTGATCTTGGTCTGGGCAATAAATATGAGTTCAAACTTATTTGCATTTTTAACGAACAATCCCAAATGACAACTTTGTGGGTTTGGAGGTGAGAATTGATTAAGCCCTCCCAGTATCATTTTGTGTGCTTAAAAATTGTTAATGAGGCATGCTTTTCAGAGGGGCGTGTGCGCAAGCGCATTAAAAAACTAACGGCTTAACAGATACTAACTAGATACAAACTTGTTGGGGCATGCAACGTAGTTTTAGCATTAAGTATGGGTGTGCAAATCCATGGATATTTTTTACTGACCCATTGCAAGTGGGTGGATGGAATCAATTACAATCCCAGAACTAATCAATGGAATTTCCTTAACTGTGTTTAGACTTTGCAGTACAAGGCGCGGCGCTGCTATGCGTTAATATGTGCAATACGACAGCGTGTCAAATTTGAAGGATCTATTCCTGTATTACCTTACCTTGACAAACAAACATTACTTTACGCGCCAATAAAGATTTAGAGGTGTAAAAGCCTTTTTATGACAGTGCCAAGCAGTGATTATTGCTAACTTGAAATGGGAAATCATGTCGTCTTTAACAAGTTAATCTTATGTTCGTAGATAACAAAGAGGGCATGGAAGGAGATGGATGGGATGGAAATTGCAACTTAAAATAATGTCATCGCACAACACTTGGTTTATTGTCCACTCACGATTATGTTAATCAGGAAAGGGAGCGCTATTAAACGTGAAGTTATGTTACCGGGCTCGTAATTTTCTGTGGACGAGTCTTGATTAAAATGAGCACCAATCAACTGGTTAATAGGGCTTTGTATGTTACTGCATTTGCCCTTCAAGAACGATACGTCGTTGGCCCTCCCTGTGTTTGGTGACAGCCAGGCAAACAAATGACAGAATGTGAATACCCGCTTCCCTCAATAGACCCAGATTGGATTACACAATTATTGCGTTGTGCTGTGCATATATAATTCCTAGTTTGTAATTAAGCTAGGTATTCGCTTCAATTTTTTTTGCGCGTACAAAACAAAATGCGAAAATATTTTTTGCGAGCAAAATTGAAAAAAAATTTGACAGCAAAAAGT